>CM060184.1:37541916-37713408 GCA_030549335.1 Pontederia crassipes
GCTGGGCCCACCTGAAGGCGACGGTCAAGATTCGCCCAAAAGCTTCTCCAATATCCATCGTCCGATCTCCGTCCAACGGCAGATATCCGTCGCGCGTAACAAAACGAGTTATCCTCGTGCCCCGAGGCGAAGGGACTCAAATAATTTGCAAGTGGATTAGATATAAATGACTGAGACAGAGAGAGAAGGAGAGGCAAAAGGAAGCCGATCGCTCTGCGCCATCTCTTTGTTCGGGCGAAGCGAAGCGAAGCGAGGAGAAGAGATCGACAAGATGAGCTCGTCGTCGAAGACGATACGGAGGCTGGAAGTCGCGTCGCCGGTGCCGGCGGACATCGACATCGCCAACTCCGTCGAGCCGCTCCCCATCGCCGCGATCGCCGAAGACCTCGGCCTCGCGCCCACCCACTACGATCTCTACGGCAAGTACAAGGCCAAGGTACGGCGCGCAGCTTTGCCCTTTTCCCATTTGACGTTTTTCCTGGACACTCGCGATGCACACACTATAGCAACCCAACAAAGGACGGGTTTTTGGTACGCTTGTTAGGTGCTGCTGTCGGTTCTGGACGAGTTCCAAGGATCAGAGGATGGATACTACGTCGTGGTAGGTGGGATCACGCCGACGCCGCTCGGGGAGGGCAAATCAACCACCACTGTTGGCCTCTGCCAGGCGCTGGGAGCGTTCCTTGACAAAAAGGTGACAACTTGGGGTCTCCACTGTCCAATAAGCTCTGCTTTACCACTCTTTGCATGGTTTTGCTAAATTCTTTGGCTGCCGTTGGTATGGATCAGTAGAACTATCTAAACATCCTGCACAGAATGTATTCTCCAGTGGTGTCTCGTCCTTTTTTTTCTTTCTCTTGAGCAATTTTCATAGAATGTGTATCTTTTACTAAATGAAATGATTGAGCTTTACCCATAAAAAACTGAAATTACTGGGCAAAATATACGCTACCTTTCTATTCCTTAAAGTTCTAATTTTAGAATCTCTGGAATCCATAGAAATTAAGTTTCTGCGACATCAAGCACCCTAAAACTAGTGTTTAATGAGAATTTTAAGATACTCATTTGACCCTAAATAAAGTTCAAGAAATCAAAAGAAGACAGTTCCATTCAAGGACTGTTGTATAAGATCAAAAGAATCGTAGCTCTATAATAGTATCAATGGATTTTATATAGTTTCTGCATCTGGTTTCTTCTCTTGCTTAAGGTAGAAAGATCAATTTGCAAACACATTGCTTATTAATGAATTGTCGATGCCTTATATGTCTCTATGCTATTCCAATTTAGTAATTGATAAGTAACATTTTGGAGTTCTGCAATTTTTTAACTTCCTGGATAAAGCTACAAACCCTTCCTTAACGAACCTCTGGTGAAGCAAAAGGTGAATCTACATTTTAGATGGTCTTGTAATGGCCGTTGATGTGGAACTAGTATATGAACTTCTTTTCGCTTTTATTCGAAAGATGCAAAATATTGTTATAAAAAACTTTTCTGCAAACACTTCATCCACAAAGAAATGAAGGCTTGCATTTTCAAGTCTTAATTGTTGAATGTAGTGAGTCATATTATTTGCTTTATTTTTTCCCTCAAAAAATAATGATGTGCTTTAGTTTGGCCATCTAGACTTTCCGATTATCCTATTAGTTGAATATTTATATGACATTAACTAGCAAAAACATTGATATATGAGGTATTTATTTGAAAGCTTTGGTTCAATTAAAGTTGGCAGCTTAGGTCACTTATGCCTTTCCTTCCACCATAGATTATGAGGATAAGTTCTAATCTAGTAACTTATAGCATCATTGGATTACAAAGTTTGCTTGCTGAACAAAATACTTAAGCCACCTACTCCATTTTTTTTAATTCTTTTCCCTGCTTCTATTTGTCCACTTCCATGTAAAATTTGAGTTTAATTTGTTTCTAAGCACAGTAAATACATTCATTGATATATTTCTATCTCATATCCTTCCTACAATCTTGAAGCCTGATTGATTTCCACCTACCTTTTTTTTTTGGTGCTTTGAGGTTCTTATATTAACTTTGTGGAGGCATAGTGACCTCAGGTAACCGCATTGTAGTTCCCAACATCACAACACAAGGTCTTTGACAGGATAAGAAGGGGCGAAACCTCCTTTGGGCCTTTTACCTTACCAAAAATTTTGGGTATCAACTTGCAATTTTAGTGGATCACTGCACCATTATAATGAAAGTTAAATATGTTGAATTTTTTATGACGCTATTTACAGTTCATCTAATTTTCCCTCTATTATTGTGTACATTTACTTTGGTACATTTCTCATTATTGTTTTATAATTTATTTTTATATCATTGGAGCTGCTATAGTAAAATGTGCAGCTGTTTGACAACAAATAAGGAATTGATAAGTTATCAATTAATGCTTAATTATTTATTAATAAAATTGATTTTTGCAATCTTAATCAGGTTGTCACCTGTCTCCGTCAGCCATCCCAAGGTCCAACTTTTGGGATCAAAGGAGGTGCTGCTGGAGGTGGTTATAGTCAAGTTATCCCCATGGATGAGTTCAATCTTCATCTAACTGGAGATATCCATGCAATTACAGCAGCAAATAATCTTCTTGCAGCTGCAATAGACACACGGATATTCCATGAGTCAACCCAGTCAGACAAAGCTTTGTTGAACAGACTTTGCCCACCAAATAAAGAAGGGAAGAGAACATTTGCCCATGTTATGCTCAGGCGTCTTCAAAAACTTGGGATCTCGAAGACAAACCCTAGTGAACTGACACCTGATGAAGTCAAACGTTTTGCTCGGCTCGACATTGACCCAGATTCTATAACCTGGAGAAGAGTGATGGATGTCAATGATCGCTTCCTAAGAAAAATTACAGTTGGACAAGGCCCTGAAGAGAAAGGGATGGTTAGAGAAACAGGCTTTGATATATCAGTAGCCAGTGAAATTATGGCTGTCTTAGCTCTTACTACTTCTCTTGCAGACATGAGAGAAAGGCTCGGGAGGATGGTAATAGGAAATAGCAAAGCTGGTGAAGCTATTACAGCAGATGATCTTGGAATTGGAGGTGCTTTAACTGTATTAATGAAAGATGCCATTAACCCTACCTTGATGCAAACTCTTGAGGGAACCCCAGTTCTTGTTCATGCTGGACCATTTGCCAATATTGCTCATGGAAATTCTTCCATAGTTGCAGATAAAATTGCCCTCAAGATGGTTGGAAAAGGTGGTTTTGTGGTTACTGAAGCAGGTTTTGGAGCTGACATTGGAACTGAGAAATTTATGAATATAAAGTGTAGGTACAGTGGTTTGGTGCCACAATGTGCTATTGTTGTGGCAACTATAAGAGCCCTAAAAATGCATGGGGGTGGCCCAGAAGTTGTTGCTGGGAAGCCTCTGGATCATGCATATTTGTCTGAAAATGTGGCTCTCGTTGAAGCTGGTTGTGTAAATCTCGCAAGGCATATCTTGAATACAAAGGCATATGGAGTGAATGTTGTAGTTGCCATCAACAAATTTGCGACTGATTCTGAAGCTGAGATGAATGCAGTGAGAAATGCAGCTTTGGCAGCTGGTGCTTTTGATGCTGTAGTTTGCACTCATCATGCACATGGTGGAAAAGGAGCGGTTTGTACTCCTCCTCATCTTTGTTCTTATTTTTTATGTTGCCACCCTATATATCCCATTATGCTAAAGGCATGTCAAGTTGACAACTTCTCGCCTTAATTGGACTGCTTTTCCTAAACTACACGTTCAAAACATTCACTAATTTCTTGTACCTTATCTGTGACTTTGTTGCTTCATATAGCATCACTGTCTGTTTTAACCAAGTGCTCTATGTTATTCTAAAGGAAGGCATTTTAAAATGTTCATTTTCCATTAGTTTAGTGTGTATTGCTGCAAGGAAATTATGAGTTTCTTTGTTGATATGCATTTGCCAAATGTTCTTGCTTCGCTTATAGTATTGCATTGTAGTTGGACAAAAATGCTCATTCACACGGACTGATGTTGTAAAACTTTTATCATTGGCATTTCCCTTTGAATGCAAATTTATTTTTAATTGTTGTTATTTCTTGAACATGGATCAACGAATAGAGCGGAGTGGCATCGTATGATCCATATAGCCGATCCCACCTAGTGGGATAAGGCTTTGTTGTTGTTGTTATTTCTTGACAACAAGCTACGTGAATAATTAAGTGTTATTTTGTTAATGAAATTTCTTGCGCACTGATGATCTTCTTGATTCTTACCAAAAATGCAGGTTGATCTTGGTATTGCAGTTCAAAGAGCATGCGAGAACCAGACAGAACCATTGAGGTTCTTATATCCTCTGAACATTGGTATAAAGGAAAAGATTGAAGCAATAGCCAAGTCATATGGTGCATCTGGTGTTGACTACTCGGAACAGGTAAATGCTTATTGAAACTTTTACTGCAATCCTCTAGAATCATTTCATTATGCCGCGATGTTAAATGTGCGTCCTGTATAGACTATAGTAGAAAAGTTCATTGTAGGAGGCATCTACCTGAAATTTTGATAATTCAAAATCATCCATATTTTGATTGAGTTTCTTCTGCATAACTATTCGATTGTAATGCTGGTAAATCTCAATTGATATGGGAATATATGCGGAAACAAATGAATCTTTTAATTCGTGTTCATCTTTCCTCACATTATATTGTTTCCTCAAATAGGCCGAGAAGCAGATTGAGATGTACACTAAGCAAGGATTTTCTGATCTACCAATTTGCATGGCAAAAACCCAGTACTCTTTCTCACACATTGCTTCAAAAAAGGGCGCGCCGTCTGATTTTGTCCTACCGATCAGAGATGTAAGAGCCAGCATCGGAGCTGGGTTCATTTATCCTCTGGTGGGAACAATGAGCACGATGCCTGGCCTTCCGACTCGCCCCTGCTTCTTCGACATCGACATTGATATTGCCACTGGCAATGTCCTGGGACTCTCTTGAACTCCTCGGTTGTATGTATCCCTGCATTTTCTGTTCTCCATTGTTGCACCCCATGTATTCCTGAATTGATTGAGAACTTTTTGCTGTATCAATCTTCATCTTGAATAAAATAGACATCCCGTCTCCGTTGTACATCCTTTATGTTATGCACTGGAATAATGAGCAATTCGAACAGGAACAACGCTATCATTGTATTATTTGCCATGGTTCAAGTGCACCAAATTTACACACTCATCCGGTAAACCCTCAATTCTGCAAGTATAGATGTGATCAAGAATGGAGCATTCTTCTTATTTGCCAAGAATTTTATGTTCCTAAAAGTACAAGAATTTTATGGGTCAATCATCGTCGGGGGCGTTTCGCCGGCGATGCCGAAGAACTCGCGGACCTCGTCGACAGACATGTCCCTCATGCGATCCGCGAAGTGGCTGACCATCACGTTGAAGAGCTCCTGGTCATCCAGGTAGCTGGCGGCCCTGATCAGGTCGAACGCCAGGCCGTGGCGCTCCACGCGCTCGAGGAACCCCGTCAGCCACTTCTTCAACTCCCCCTCCCCGTCGCCGCTGTCCTCCTCCGTCCCGTCCATCCACACGCCGCGGTCGACGCCCGGCCCCTCCCTGAGATTCTTCCAGAACGCGATGACCATCTCGAGCGTGGCGGAGCGGACCTCGGTGAGCGGGACGACCCCCCGGCGGCGATGATATTGCCGCCGCCGCCGCCGTCGTCGTCCACCAAGCCCTTGATGACCTTGGATTTCACGGCAAGCCTCTCGTCCACGTCGAACTCTTTGCCGTCGGCGGACTTCAGGGTGATGGTCCTCCTCTGCTTCTTCTCCCTCGTGCCCTCTTCCTCCACCTCCTCATCCGGGGAGGCGACAGAAGCGCTTGCCCTCGTCTCCTCCGCGTCGTCTGCGGCGGGGGCGGACGCGCTTGTCGTCAGCATGATGGTTCCGGCTGCGATATCTTGGATTGGGTATGTAGCTAGACATATTATATATAGGAGGAGAAGGGGGCATCATGTGTTCCTCTCGCCGGAGTTGGAACAGGGGTTTTTACATGTATCGTAATCGTTGGCATGTAAAAAAAAAGTGAAGTATTTAGTAACCGATAACGATAATCTTATATTAAAATCAAAAGGTTATTATCAGCATTTAGTAAATATTATTTTCTAATAGTTGCCACTCTTACTAATTTATAAGTATAGAATAGTGATTTCATATTTTATTTCCATTATATCTTTATTTTTTTAAAAAATTAATTAATTATTAAACATAATATATTGTTTTTATTTTAATATATCACATATTTAATTTTATTCACAATTCAAATGTCTTTTATTTTCAAATAATCAATATTTTTATATTTAAAATAATATTTTAAAAAATATTACTATTTTAGAATAAAATATTTTAAATTAGTTATTATGAAAATAATGTATATAAAAAATGATAAAAAATTATATCTTAATGTCTATCTTTATCATTTTGTATAAAACATTAATTTAATCATTTATTAAATAATGTTTATTAGATTTATAAATAAATCACTATTTATTATTCGCTAATGGCTAACTGTTATCGTCTAGTTAATTGAATCTAAACGAATCACTATCCTCTAATTAAATCGTTAATCCAAAGTTAAATACCTAATCCACACACACAAAATAAATACATATTCTACATCTTATTAAATTTTAAATATGATATAGGAATCAGAACATTCTTTCCCGAGGATCTACTATAATTTAGATTATATTTTTTAATTCTCAATTTTTTAAAAAAACTTCTTGTTTTATTTTCATTTCTTATTTTAAAATGTCTCTAGCTTTTTATATAAAAAAATATGTTTGGAAAAATCGTTTTCTAGTTGTTGTGAAATATTTGATTAGGAGCGCCTAATGGAACTTTTCTTGTAGAATCCCTTTCCGGCGTGATGGAATAATAAATTTTTCAACCTAGTGTACATATAAGTACCTATATGAATCTACTTCCATGGAATATCTTCTCATTTTACTACACTACAAATCACAAAATCATTTATTCGAATCAAATTCATTAGAATTAACAAGATCCATTCTATAATGATTGGATATCTAGAATAAATTTATGGCCCAAGAATCACAAAATCATTTATTCCAATCAAATTCATTAGAATTAATAAGATCCATTCTGATAACGATTGGATATCTAGAATAAATTTATGGCCCAAAAACAAAATTTGGAATAATTAGACATGAAAAGAACTATTGTGTCAGTACAACAAGGTAGACTAGTTCTAATAAAATTTTATTTTAAATTTTTTATTTTAATTTTAAATATTAAATAGTTTAATAATTAATTATCAATTAACTGGGAGGAGTGGTGTAAATTGTATGCATGTCTTTAAAGATATTGCTACATGGTTATAATAATAATAATAATAATAATAATAATAATAATAATAATAATAATAATAATAATAATAATAATAATAATAATAATAATAATAATAATAATAATAATAATAATAATAATAATAATAATAATAATAATAATAATAATAATAAATTTTGTCCCTCACCCCTACAGTTAAAGTTCGATTTCGCATCCGACGCACAGTTAAGGAATGAGCGGTTTAGGGTGATTAAGGAGAAAAAACCACGGCTGATTCAGTCATCACCCAATTTGGTCGTCGCTGAGGGGGGCGGCCGAATCTTGCCACGCTTCTTTTCTTCCCCTCTTCACGGCGAACCCCTGCTACTGCGTCTCCCTGCTAATCGGCTCTCCATGGAGAACCATCGTTGTTACGTTCTCCCCTCTCTTCATTCTGGTGCCGCCTTTGCTCGTTCTGGTGATCCTCGCGTGACCTCCACTCCGACATCCTATGTACATGGCCTAAGAATATCAATTGCAACCATGGCGACTAGCGGCGAGGGAGCGAGGTGGCCCGTCGGAAGTTCTCTGTTTTCTATGGTAACTCGTGAGGAGGCGAGATGACGACGAAGGGAGGTGGTGATGAGGATCGTGCGACAAGGAGGCGTGTTCACTTGCGCGGTGAAAAGGAGGTTAGGAAGCTTGTGACGGTGCGAAGGGGATTTCCAAGTTCGTTCTTGAGGAAGACAAGGCAAGGGAGGAGCTCGTCGAAGGGGATCACCTCAGCGGCTAGGGAGTTCGTTCCACTGCGCGGAGTTTGGCGACGAGGAAATCACCAATCACCTCGTTCGTGTGTGGCGATGAGGAGGCTAGGGAGCTGATTCCGATGACTAAGGAGGTCATTTTGCGACATGTTGTCCGGCGGCAGCGACAAGGGGGCAAGCGGGACATGGGCTAAGGCAACGACATGGCATGATTTAGCTGACCCTAGGCAAGATTGAATCAGCACGACTGAACCAGGCACAACTTTTCTCTCCGAACCATGCATCTTTTAATCGAACAATGGATACAAAATCGAGGGTGACGGACGTAGGGATGATCAACATTAAATTATTATTATTATTATTGTTGTTGTTATTATTATTATTATTATTGTTGTTGGCGGCTAACTAACCGGCTACAAAAGATACATCGGGCCACGTAATTTCTCCATGGGCTGTCACTACGTCAGTAGGAATTGGGCTTTCCCGGACAAACCATGCGGTTCGCCCAAGATTTAGATACTCCCGTTTTGTTTTAAAAAAATTATTAAGAATTAAGAATTCCGTAGAGATTCTATTATGGCATTAATTATTATTATCAATGTGAGTTCTTGAAATAAATATTAAAATATGTCAAAATGTTTATTTCTTTGTTCGATTGTGCGTAATAATATACGGAAAATTAAGTAGAAATTAATTTGACCATAAAAAGGTACTAATTAATTGTTAGTTATATTTTATTATGTGGAATAACAGAATTAAGTTTTGTTCGATACCCTTAAGTTTAAGTTTCTTAAAGCGTACCCTGGGGAAAATAATTTATTTATATTTCGTCTCTAGGTTAGTGCTTAAATTTTTATCAACCAATATTTCGTGGCGCCTTGAATTTTCTTGTGTCACTCACTCACTCGTAATCAAAATTTCTTGGATAATCAAACTAAACTAAGAAGATTTTTTTAGAAAAAAAATGATGGAAGTGATTGATTAGGACAGTTTATAATTCTACATATATATGTACATATCTCTTGTATGGGAAATATGGGTGTCCCCCCCAACATACGTGGGGACCGTCACCTCAAAATATGTGCGGGACCGTCCATCATGACGCGTGACCGTCGGATGGCGCATATTTAAATGAGTTTTGTGGGTGAAGAGCGGTCGACAACACGATTCGATGAGTGGATCGGATGGTTCGAATAGGTATATAACTCGAAAACCCTAGGCTTTCCCCATTTCTTTTTCTCTTCTCTCTCTCCGCTCCGAACTCTTCGCTCGACGAGCCATCCGATCTCGTCCCGCCACCGATCTCATCCGACTTCGTCCTGTTGTCGACTCTCGCGCGATGACATCCAAGCTCGAAGCGCTCCTCCTCTCCACGCGATGACATCCAAGCTCGAAGCGCTCCTCCTCTCCCCGCGGCGACTTCGTCCCAGCAGATCTGTCCGTCGCCGACTCCCACGTGATGGCATCCAAGCTCGAAGAGCTCGTCCGACCTTGTCCCGCCGCCGACCTCCCGCGTGATGGCATCTGAGCTCAAAGCACTCCTCCTCTCCGTGCGGCAACCTCGTCCGACGCCCGTCGTGACAGATCTGCCCACTATCGACTCTCGCGCAAACAACGACAGATCTCCGAGTGCATCCGCAGATCTGCTCATCAACGATGTCGAATGTTCTTTCTCCCTCTTTCTTTCCATTTTCTCCCTTTCTCCCTTGGTTCGACCCGATCTCGTCATCTCCAGGACGTCGCCATGCTTGAGCACGGTGATCTGCCTGGCCCGTCGCCGACCCCCATGCAAACAATAGCGGATCTCTGAGATCTGCCCGTCGTCGTCCTTCCTCACGCCGAGCTTCGCGACCTAGCTCCGTTGACCTACTTTGCCCGTAACGTCAACACCTAGTTCACCTGCCCCGCGGCCGCCTGCCGAGTTCGCCCGCCGCTACTAAGTTCGCCCACTCCATGGCCGCATCACCTCCTTGCCACCCCGCTGACTGTTGTCGACGCCGTCGCTGCCAGCCCACCCCACAGCACCATCGAAACACAATTAGTGTAATGAACACGTGTTAATTTCTAGATTAATCACATATGTAATCATACGATAATTAGTGTTAATCACTCTATAAGTAGTGTTAATCACTCTACAATGGACAATCTAATTATTGTTAGAACTAGTAATTAGTTAGTCGATGTTATTTTTGTAACTACTTGTTAATTCATGTTTAATACATGTGTAGATATCTTAATCATGACCCCTCACGCCGCGAACCCCACCATGCTCCTGGTGTCGCCACGCACCTGCCTTCCAGGAGTCAAGCGCCGCCTTCGAGCTCAGTCGTCGACACCCCTCACGGCGTGACCCCCGTCATGCTCCTAGTTTCACCGCGCTTGTCGCCGAGCTCCGCTGCCAAAACCCTCATGCGAATTGTCACTCTGATTGTTCATTCTTTGTGCGGACTTCCGATTGAATTACATAGCACATTCATTTTTGGTGCAAAGGGGTGTGAAATCTACTATAATTTGCATGGGATTTTATGCCATCATAGCCTCAATATTCAAGTTAATGAGGTTAACAAGGGTTCAACAAACAAAATTGAGATGTGTTGCACCAACATTAATCGCCTGCTTCATAATATTAGAGAGCATGAACTGCTAAAACGGAATCATAATATTAGAGAGCATAAATTGCTGAAACGGAACTGATAGTTCTAGCCAGTGTACATGCTTAGTCTTAAGCAATACAACAAATCCACAATAAGCAAATTATACACAATGACGAACACTTAATTATAGTGTCGATTAACAACTAATTACAATGTGAGAGGGTCGGCGTCATGGCGGCGGTGTGCGAGCGAGGTTGATGAAGGGGGTCGATGTTGCGCGAGTTCGACGACGCGTAGATCCGGACGACGACAGTTGGAAGTGGCCCCTGACGCGTAGATCTAGCATCGCAGGGGTTGTCGATCATGCGACAGCATGCGGCGGGGCGCCGTCACGAGAGCAGAGGAGCGGAGAGAGAGCGAAACGGAGAGAAGAGAGAAGAAGAGAGATAGGGGGTCGACGATGGGGAGGAGGAGTGCTAAAGAAGTCAGCCTCTTCGGCTGTGGGCAGATCTGGACGGACGCGGTCGTCGAGGCGTAGATCTCATCATTGGCAGGCATATCTGTCGAGACGAGATCGGACATGGTCACCGAGTCACAGATCTCATCGATGGTGGGCAGATCTGCCAAGATGAGGTTGGACATGGTCGCCGAGGCGCATATCTCATCGGCGATAGGCAGATCTGTCGAGACAAGATCGAATGCGATCGCCAAGGTGCAGATGTTGTCGGCAGCGGGCAGATCTATCGGGACGAGGTCAAACATGGTTGCTGAGGCGCAAAACTCATCGGCGGTGGGCAGATCTATCGGGATGAGGTAGGACGCAGTCGTCGAGGCATAGATGTCATCGTCGACAGGCAGATCTAGACCGACGAGGTCGGCTGTGTCCGGTGGCGAAGTCACACGAGAGAGAGTAAATGGGTAAAACACAGGCACTTTTTTTTACCCCGCGGGCTTTTGTATCTCGAGAACAGATCGATCCAATTTTTTCTCCTCAAACCGCCGCCGTCCGCGGTCTACGTCTCCAAAACCGGCTCCAAAACCTTTTTTGTACTGCGCTCGTTCGATGCGAATCGGACGAACATCATTTAATGGGGAGAGTGTCCTCCCATTTAAGTTGGGGGGACACCCATTATACCCCTCTTGTATTGTCTATGGTAACCCAACTTGATACATTGTTTCTTATTGTAACACTTGATTTTTTTTTAAATCAAGAGCAATATGATCTTTGGGCCAAAACCCTCATGATTTTTCATATTTAAAGTACAAATCTCTTTTAAAAATTACTTTTCCTCATATGTGCACTTGAAGCCTGAAGGCTAAGTTTGGAGGAGGATCAAGAGGAAGCACAACGACGAAGAAGAGAAAGAGCAAGAATTGGACGAAAAAGAAGAAGAGAAAACTAGATTAAAATGTAGGTAAAGGGGATCCAAGCTCTCTCTCTCCTCTCAATTCATTTGATCATTTGGATTAAGAGATCTAAGAATCTCTCTCCCCCCCTCTCTCTCTCTATATATATATATTAATGGGTTTAAATATACTCCCTATCCACCTGTTTCAAAGTATTATCTTGTATCAAGTGATGACTGTCACATTTCTATGTCACGATGGATACAAATTTCGAACATCCTAAAGACAGACCTAAAGACGGGCAAACCTAGGACATAAAAAATGTTAGGAAAATCAAATTAAAATTTATGAGTGCAAGAAAGAAAGAATTCTTAACCTCTTCACTATCATGGCAAATTATCAGTTATATTTTTGAGGCATTATACATATCAATCAAACTTCAATTCTAAAATTAATATATCAATACATATATAATAAAAATAAGTCAAAAGGGAAAGGGGGCTCACCCTGGACTATACGTGAGTCTGCCTTGGCTAAAGATTTTAGGGGCGATGACTATATTATCTTTTCACGTTATCTAGAAATTCACGTTATATAAAGATTATGACTTATTAAATTACTAGCAATGTTCATTATCTTATTTACTTATAACAAAATATTACTAGGTAATGTATAGTTTTTTATTAAAATATCCCTTATCACTAACATCGAGTAAAGTTTATATAATCCAACTAAAATTCGAATAAAAATTTATAAAATTGATAAATTAAATAAATCTAATTATAAATATTATATATATATTAAGTAAAAATCATGGTAATAAATATATGTAATATTCAAAATAATAATTGATAATATTATACTCGTGTGAATAATAATAAAATAGTTTAAATAAATAAATATTGTTAATTATGATAGTAACAATGGTAATGATATATTTTTATTATTATCGTTAGATAATTTTTTATATTATTTTATATTTTATTTATCTAATATTGCAAGTGATAATTTGGATGGACACTATAACACCCGAAAAAAAATATTTGAATTAGTTTGAGATGAAATGGCCAGCAGGAAGATAATTGCAAATTCCTATTATTGTGGGATAATAACTTGGCAAATAATGAAGGAATCGTGGCAATTAATGGGAGGGGAAATCAGATATGAAGGATTAACAACAAAAGAGTAAAATGTCCAAAAATCTTTTCTTTCACCCTAAACAAGAATCAATCGTCTCTTCCCTTTTGTCTATTCATCTCGAATCCATCCTTGAACCTCAGCCCATGTTCCTCTTTGGTAAGGACAACCGAAACCTGCAACCCCACCTCGCATATAGATCGGTATTCGTTGCTATGACTCCTCGCACCCTGACTTCAGTTGTACTATAGGTGGAGGTCGGCCGGACGAATTGTAGTGGCATCAGAGATGAGGAGGAGGACCAAACATCTAATACGAGTAGGACAACAAGGACAAACGCGAAATCAGGTGGGTGATTCCTAAAATCACCTTGCATGATTTTAAAGCAGTATTCTCTCAAGATTTGATCATGTCTAAATCATGAAGAACAAGAAGAAGATGATATGAAGATTGATATGTTATTTGATCTGATTTTTGTTTGCATTACGTCATGATCGTTTGATTAGGATTTATTGTGCGTAGGAAAATATGATTGATTGTGCTTGATCTATCATGACCTACTATAGGGTAAATCATATTTTAATCTATGTTTCCTCCCCGGTTATGTTCGCATCTGACGTATGTTCATAGATTTAATGATCGGCTATTTGTAAAAACTCTCGACATGTTAGATCAGATAGGAACCCGACCCAGATTTCGATGAACTCGGTCCGGGTTCATACAAAAAATGACTGTGTAAGTCAATTTCATGGACGTGCTCGTGAAACTCGGCCCGGGTCACCCTAAACCCAGCCCGAGTTAACGAGTGACAGACCAATATAACTCTTGACATTTTTTCACCTGACCCAGGTTCCACCGAACTCGGCCCGGGTTTGTCCCTCGACAACCCCGTTGTGCACGACACTATTCATGATCCCTACCCGAGTGATGCATACACTCGGCCCGAGTTATAGCGATCCGAAGCTCCACCTCATGTGTCCTACTAATATGTGACTCTTATATGAATGTTATCTATTCTAGTGTCGATTGAATACGATTATGACCAAATTTGTCTCATCGTGATTTAATTTTGATTTAAGATGTTGACCATGATATTGAATCACTATATTATCGGTCCATTGTTTCCCATATAATGATGAATAACAAGTAACAATATTCTAAAGTGATTAATAAGTGAAGATGGAGGATGAATAATGGGTTGCCAACCTATGTCAAGTGCCTCAAGATAAGAGCTGCTCCCTTGTCATGGTTTGATCACCCATTGACCCGCACAAGGCTGTATTGTTTCGCTCGGCATACCTCAAGAATTTAAAGGCACCTAGAGTTACCTAATTTTTCTAAGCATGATTCAAGATTACGAAGTATGTATAATTCAAGCAAGCATAAACATCAAGTCAAGTATCGTTATCATTTACGTCATGATTCTCAAGTCTAATTCCAAGATTATCTCGCATCATGTAATCTTATTGATCTATGATGACCCCATACCCTATTTTTCTGATTAAGTTATGTATTTGTCATCATTCTTATTATTCTATTTAAAGTTATGCATTGTACATCTTTTACTGATTCTCCACTAGACTGTAAAGCTTACGGGAGGATCCCTTCCCTGTGTTTGATTTTCACAGAGCCAGGTCAGTGATGGTGTTGAGTTGGTTTGCTGCAATAGAGCTCAGGCAACGATAAAGCACATGAACCCAAGGGCCTAGTTATCTATTTATTTATTTTTCACATTATGAAGTGATGTAATCAATTGATATTATTATTTCAAGATCATGTTAGTAAGTCTTGGTATTCCATAGTTATTTACCACCTTCCGCTTTTCTTTATTATTTTTTTCATCTTTTCCTTTGCCGACTTGTAATGATTTTTGACCTAGTCATGGTAAATATAATAGTCAAAGTCATAGTGTTTGTAGCATCTTCAGATTGGTCTTCGCCACATGGCGTTTGTTGATTTGGGGCGTTACATTTATAGTATCAGAGCCTAAAGTTTGGACTCTCTTGACATCTTATAGTGTAAGATAGTATGATAAAGATTCATGTGCTATCGTTGAGCGGTCGCCACACCCTCCACCGGAAAGAAATGTAAGTAAAAGTTCAAGCTTATGATATTGTATGAACTATTGATGTATTGTTATTTTATGATTAAAGGATAAACATGTCTAGAAGATCAGAGAGGATCCAGGAACGAGAGGCCAAATCGGGCCAGATTGCTCTTGATGTACCAGAGGGCCCACTTACTGGCCCAATGAGGTTGCGGACGTGGTCGTGGCCGAGGTCATACCCCAGGCCGCGAACGAGGTAGAGGCCGCATTGCGAGAGCACCATATGATGGATCTGCCCCACCCGACGGTAGCCAGACCAAAGGCAGCCAGTCGACACCTAGATGTCATGCATAGGGAGCTCGACATGAGACTTCAGAGGATACTATTCAGGCATTCTTGAAATTGCATCCGCCACAGTATGATGGCAAGGCGGACTTCTTCAAGGCTGAACAGTGGATGGAGACCATGGATCGCATCTTGAAGCTGATGAGGTGCACTAACGGACGTAAGGTCCTGTATGCCACCCACATGCTTGCTGATACTGCGATGGATTGGTGGAAGACTACAAAGGCCACTAAGTTTAAAGGGCAAGAAGAAGAGGACATAGCATGGGCTGAGTTCAAGAAAGCTTTTGAAGCTCATTACACGTCGGAGCACGAGCGTATCGGCAAGCAAGAAGAGTTCATTCAGCTGCAGCAGAGATCCATGTCGGTGGCGGACTACCATACATAGTTCATTCAACTGGAGCAGTATTGTCCGATGTCATTTGTGAGACGTGCAAGAGCCAACAAGTTTATTAATGGGCTGTAACAAAATGCTCACAGGGGACTGCAATAGTCTGGAAAAGGCTGTGAGGCTAGCCACTCGTATGGAGAGAGATCAGGCTGAACGCAAGGCTAATGCTCCAGTTAGGCCAGTGGAGCAGCACGTGCCTTGAATTGACGATCATCAACCGTTCAGGAGGGATGATCACCGTGATCGCTGTCACGTGCACTATCCTTAGAGGGAGGCCCATGCCAGGTTCAGGCACAACCACACCCTACGCCATTGCATCCTCAGGTAATAACATGTATATGTTGGTCATTGGTTTATACTAAGAATGTAATGACTAATATGAAGTTTGGTGTAATAGCCATTGAGACAATTGCCCCCGCCACAACGTCAGCCACTAGCACCACAATAGAGGCCCTTATGTCCTCACTATGATCGCTATCACGATGGAGAGTGCCACATAAGAAACGACTCCTACATCCAGTGTGGACACACATGGGCATTTCATCCGAAACTACCCTCAATGCGTTAGAGGAGACCGAGATAATCGGGGCATAGGAGGCGCCAATCCTGTTGTGTAGGGTCGTGTGCACAACATGGAGGCCAATGCAGTGCTTAATGATAATGAGTGTGAGTACTCCTATGGGACCCTTCAAATTGCCAGTTACATCCCAAATGTATCCGTCTCTATAAACAAGAATTTTTTTGCAGATCTTATCGTGATCCCGATGATAGACTATGATGTAATCCTTGGGATGGATTAGTTGTCATATCATGATGCAACGCTACACTGTAAACAAAAGAAGATCATTATAGGTGCACATAGCAAAACAAAGGCAATTATCAAAGACACTCCATCGGAAAGCAATAAAGTTATCGTCTCGGCAATGAAGGCACATAATCTACTTTAGAAGGGATGCAGTGGATGCTTAGCGAGTGTGGTCAAGACGGATGAACCTATCACTGAGCTCCAATAGATAGATGTGGTGCGAGAGTTCCCATATGTAGTCCCAGAAGACACCTCCGGGCTGCCACCAGAACGTGAAATAGACTTTAAGATAGAGCTTCTACTAGAGATTGCACCTATTTATAAAAGCACTATACCGCATGGCACCAGTTAAAATGCAAGAGTTGAAGA
This sequence comes from Pontederia crassipes, assembly GCA_030549335.1. Classification (NCBI taxonomy): domain Eukaryota; kingdom Viridiplantae; phylum Streptophyta; class Magnoliopsida; order Commelinales; family Pontederiaceae; genus Pontederia; species Pontederia crassipes. Next base: position 37,559,026 of record CM060184.1, read on the forward strand.
AGCAAATCCAAGAGTTGTTGGATAAGGACTTTATTAGACCGAGCGTCTCACCTTGGGGCGCACCGGTCTTGTTCGCCAAGAAGAAGGATGGCTCAATGCGGCTCTGTATTGACTACAAGATGCTCAATAAAGTGACGGTGAAGAACAAGTACTCCCTGCCTCGCATCGACGATCTCTTCGACCAGCTATCCAAGGCATCAATATTTTCCAATATAGACCTACATAATGGCTACCACCAACTGAGAGTTGCCGAGGATGACATACTAAAAATTGCTTTTTGGTCAAGGTATGGTTACTACGAGTTTTTTGTCATGCCATTTGGACTGACGAATGCTCCCGCAGCTTCCATGGATTTGATGAATAGGATCTTTCGACCATATTTGGATCAATTCATCATAATTTTTTGTAGACGACATCCTGATATACTCTTCCAGTCTAGAGCAACACCAAGATCACCTCAGGATAGTGCTGGAAACCCTGAGACAACACAAGTTTTATGACAAGTTTTCGAAGTGTGAATTATGGCTAAAAGAGATTATATTTCTTGGACACATTGCATCCGAGAGAGGCATTTTAGTGGACTCGGCGAAATTAGAAATAGTGACCAACTGGGCAAGGCCGAAGAATGCATCCGAGATCCGTAGCTTCTCGATTTTGCAGGCTATTATAGGAGATTCATCAAGGACTTTTCCAAGATCGCTGCACCCCTCACGAAATTCGCTAGGAAGGCGGAGAAGTTTTGTCTGGTTGGATAGGTGTGAGCAAAGCTTCCAAACACTGAAGGACCGACTGACTTCTATAACGATTCTCACGATACCGATAGGCAGTGGAGGTTATGTAGTGTACAACGATGCATGTGGGACAGGCTTGGGTTTTGTACTGATGCATCATGGTAAGGTAGTAGCCTATGATTCCTGACAGTTGAAGAAGCATGAGGTCAACTACCCTACCCATAATTTAGAGTTAGCGGCAATGGTCTTTGCCTTGAAGTTTCGAAGGCATTATTTATATGAGGAGACATTTGAGATCTTCACCGACTACAAGAGCCTCAAGTACATCTTCGACTAATACATCTTAATATGAGGCAACACAGATGGTTAGAGCTACTAAAGGATTATGAATTTGTCATTAACTACCATCCCGATAAGACAAATTCAATTGTCAATGCATTAAGCATGAAGTGGGAAGGCTTGCTAGCCTACATCAAATTATGTGAGTATGAGATGCTATGGGAGTTTGATTACTAGTGTCTAAGACTTGGTAGGAATGGAGCTCTGTGGATGATGTATTAGATGAGGCCTAGCCTGATTGATAGGATCCTAGTAGCTCGGAAGATAGATCTAGAGTATCAGAAGGTGCTGAATGTTGGGTCAAATTTTAATGACATATAAAATTATATTTTGATAAAACAAACATCGAAAGATTAAAGTTGAAATGCTGAAAAAGTTCAAAGAAAAATGGATAACTTTATGCACTACATTTTGATTGAATAATTGTCATTGATCTCATTAGTTTTCGATGAATGTGGTACATCAAATTGTAGAGAATCCTATTAGCTTTCCTTAGACTCTAAGATCATCTAATTTGGATAATTGTGCAAAAGGTTATGCTCAAAATAGTGCAAGTCGGTCAACCTGCCGGTCGAAGCAAAGAAGGCCGATCGAGATGATAACGGTCGACTGAATAGAAGATGTTGGTCGACCGACAAATATTGAGCCTGCCCTGGATGATGTCGAGCCGATACCAGTCGATGTATCGATCGACGGACTGGTCGACTGATCAAGTGCAGAAGTTGAAAAAAATACGCAAAGGTCACATAGACCCGTCGATCAGTCCAGAAGTGCGGTCGATCGGCCTCCGAGTCAAATAAATAGTAACTATCAAATTTGAATGAGAAATTTGTGAAATAATTTCTGGACGAATTTTTCACACACTGAAGACTATAAAAGGAGTGCCAAGGCCAAAGGCAAATGCACCCATTCACTCATTGAAGAAAAACTTCAAGTTATCAAAGAGATCATTTCTTGAAGTTTTCATTTTATAGCATTCTCTTTTTTCTCTCTTCTCTTCTTATGAGCATAAAATTGTAAAAGAGAGAAATACTTTTGTTCAAAAAAAAAAATAGAGAGAGCTCTTGTATAAAAGAGATTCTAAATCTTACCTCTTGAGCGAAAGAAATAGATTAGCTTCATAGGAGGAGAGGTTGCCTTGCTTCTCGAAGCGGAGAAAAGATGGTTGATTTAAAGAGCTTTCTTCCTTGCCTCATTTGGAACAAAGAAAGTGATTAGTGGAATCTCCGACGGTCTCGAGGATGAGAAGTAGGAGTAGGGACGTAGGCCAAGGTGTGGTCGAACCTCGTCAACAACCACCATGTCTTTGCATTTGATTTTCTCTCTCTCTCTCCCTTGTTCATATTATGTTTATGATATAAATTATTTTGTTTGCAAAAGTTTTAAGAATCAATTTTGTGCTTCCGCGATGATCTTTGTAAAATTGATATTTTTTATTGAACACTAATTCACCCCCTCCCCCTCTTAGTGCCCTTTGGGATCCTACACTGAAAATGTGTCAGAATGAGCCGGCAGACTTTCAGATATCAATAGACGGAGGGATCTGAAATAGGGACATGTTATGGGTCCGTACAGATGTAGCCGTACGACGAGAAGCACTAGATGAGTGCCACAAGTCAGAGTTCGCTATCCACTCCGGCAGTACCTATATGTACAATGATATACAACGCAGCTATTGGTGGCCATATGATAAGGTAAAGCCTCTAGAGATCCCTTAGTGGATGTGTCAAAATGCTTAGTATGCCAGCAGGTGAAGATCGAGAATCAAAGACCATATAATAAGGTAAAGCCTCTAGAGATCCCTTAGTGGAAGTGAGATAACATCACTATTGACTTTGTGTCCAATCTGCTCAGATCTAAGAAGGGTCATGATGCCATATGGATGGTCGTAGATCCATTCACAAAGGCAGCATACTTTATTCCCATCGAATGGAAGCTTTCACTTGAAAGTCTGCTAGATCTTTATGTTAGAGAGATGGTTAAATTACATGGCATCTCAACATCTATAGTGTCTAATGAAGATCTCAGGTTCACCACCCGATTCTGGAGGAGCATGCAGCAGGCTTTTGGCATGATGCTCAGTTATAGCACAGTGTTTCACCCTTAGATATACAAGCAGTCTAAGAGGACCATTCAAATGCTAGAGGACATGTTGCGAGCATGTGCACTGGATTGGTAATTGGGATGAGAATATTCATCTGATTGAATTTGCTTATAATAACAGTTATCATTCTAGCATCGGTATGATGCCCTTCGAGATTTTATATGGCTGACCTTGTCGTTCACCTGCCCATTGGGGTGAAGTAGGCGAAGAAAAGATCATGAGTAAGGAAAAAGTGAAAGAAGCAATGGAGTATGCTGAGAAGGTCGAATTGATCAAGCAGAGAATGAAGACGGCGCAGGACACACAAAAAGTTATGATGATACGGACAGACGAGAGCAGATCTTCCAGAATGGTGACCAGGTTCTGCTGAAGGTATCCCCTTTGAAAGGGAGCATGAGGTTTCACAAGGGAGGAAAGCTTAGTTCTCGATATGTGGGACCCTTCGAGATTTTGGAGTTGGTAGGCGAGGCAACATATAGATTGGCTCTATCCCTGTCTTATGCACGAGTGCATAATATGTTTCATGTTTTCATACTCAAGAAGTACAAGTACGATGCCGCCAACGTTATACAGATTGAAGAGCCAGATCTACCTGCAAATCTTACTTTTGCCAAGTACCCAACACATATCATCGAGCGCAAGGTAGAGCGCCGGAAGAACAAGGACGTACCCATGGTTTGAGTAGCGTGGCATTTTCGTCACGACAATGAAGCGACATAGGAGCTCGAGTCAGAAATGCTCCAAGAGTTTTCACATCTTTTAAATAAGCCCTCTACTTAGTCCAAAATTCGATGACGAATTTTCTTATAGGGAATAATGATGTAACACTCGAAAAAAAATATTTGAATTAGTTTGAGATGAAATGGCCAGCTGGAAGATAATTGCAAATCCCTATTATTGTGGGATAATAACTTGGCAAATAATGGGGGAATCGTGGCAATTAATGGGAGGGGAAATCAGATCTGAGGGATTAACAACAAAAGGGTAAAACGCCCAAAAATCTTTTCTTCCACCCCAAACAGGAATCAAACATCTCTTCCCTTTTTTTCTGTTCATCTCGAATCCATCCCTGAACCCAGCCAGTGTTCCTCTTTGGTAAGGACAACCGAAACATGCAACCCTTCTCGCATATGGATCGGTATTTGTTGATATGCCTCCTCATAGCACCCTGACTTCAACTGTACTACACATGGAGGTCGACCGGACGAATTGCAATGGCATCAGGGATGACGAGGAGGACCGAACATCTAATACGAGCAAGACAACAAGGACAAACGTGGAATCAGGTGGGTGATTTCTGAAATTACCTTAATTGATTTTAAATAGATTTAAGTAGTACTCTCTCGAGATTTGATCACGTCTAAATCATGAAGAACAAGAAGAAGATGATATGAAGATTGATATGTTATTTGATCTGATTTTTGTTCGCATTACTTCATGATCATTTGATTAGGATTTATTGTGCGTAGGAAAATATGATTGATTGTACTTGATCTGTCATGACCTACAGTAGTGTAAATCATATTTTAATCTATGTTTCCTCCCATGTTATGTTTGCATCTGACATATGTTCATAGATCTAATGATCGACTATTTGTAAAAACTCTCAACACGTTAGATCAGATAGGAACCTGACCCAAATTTTAATGAACTCGGTCCGAGTTCATACAAAAAATGTTCGCGTAGGTCAATTTCATGGTTGTGCTTGTGGAACTCGGCCCGGGTCACCCTGAACCTGGCCCGAGTTAACGGGTGACAGACCAATATAACTCTCGACATTTTTTCACCAGACCCGAGTTCCATCGAACTCGGCCCGGGTTTGTCCCTCGTCAACCCCATTGTGCACGACACTATTCATGATCCCTACACGAGTGATGCGTACACTCTGCCCGGGTTCACGCTATGAACCTGGATTGGGTCAACTCGTACTCGGCCTAGGTTATAACAATCCAAAACTCCACCTCGTGTGTCCTATTGATCTGTGACTCTTATTTGAATGTTATCAATGCATGCAAAATATAATATATATTTAGCCATGCATTTAATTTCATTTCGAATCATTTTCTAATAGCGTGCATCATTTTATGAGTTTATTTATATTAATTTTACAAAATTGAAAATATACTTATGTTGTATTTTATTGTCTAGAAAGTAAAAAAATTTAATTACAAAGCCAAAGGAGAAAACCGCACTAAAATCGAAGTTCAAACGGAATCAGAAAGTGAAAAATAGTAGAGCTGTCAAAGTTGAAACTAGGCTGTCATGGTCCATGAAGGACATGAGCCACGAAGACGATCGTAAAACTTAGTAATGGGCCGTTAAAATACATTTTTTTCACGCCCAAAAAGGTGCCTGAGACACGGGCCGTGAAGAGGGTTTCACGGGCCGTGAAATCTACTATTTTAACATTGTAAAGGCTGTGAAACCCTCTAACAAGCCATGAAAACTCATTTCTAACCCAATTCAAACTCTATCTAGGTCGTTAAATTGTCGTAACAGGCCGTGATGATGCCCAGTTTTGATATTTGAAGATATTTTGAAAGAATTTTAATTGCACAAGGATTCCTACTCATACTGTATGATCCTAGGATGATTTGAAAACATATTATGATCCAAATTTCGGAGTTGGCAATGCCAAAATTTTAGAACTAATTCAGATTCGATTTTTCCTTATTTCACATAGAAAAGATTTATGTTTTTTTCTTCAATCATATGGAAACCTGAACCCCTATAAATAGAGCCTTTCTACCACATAGAAAAAGCAAGCTATGGTCTGCAATCAGAGTTTTAAAGCCAAGAACGTGAGAGAATTCAGAAGAGTTACTGTGAAGATTTTTGCACGATCGACTCTAGAAGATGACTAGGCAGTAGTTCATCGACGTTCCTAAGAGTATTCTCTATTCTATTTCATGTTGGGATGATCTTATGCTTAATTGATATATTATTATATATTTAGTAATTTGGATTCTTTAGTTTTATTTCTTTTTGAGACAATTGTAAAAGTTTTAATCGTTAAAGACAAACTGTAAACCTTATTTCATAATTGATTATAGTTCAGTTTTCTTTCGAATATGCATGGTATTATTAATACTTTTTCAAAAATTAATTGGCTTCTATAGTTAACATCCTTGTAGGAGTAGTTAGTTTTGATTGCATGATATCTGTGAAATTGATTCTTGACTTTTGAGTCCAAGTATTACATGTCACAACTCGTATGATCCATGTCGGAATATTAGTTTGTTGATTTATGAATCGTTACCCTGGTATGGGTGATAATAATTTAGAGACGTCATTTTAATGCATCTTAATATCAAGTTTGATTAGATTATTATTCATAATGGAATAGTCTTAATCTAATTAGAATTAGGATAGGTTGATTGATCCTTTATGGAAATCAATAATCTGAGTAGACTCTAATCCATCATTAGAAACTATCTTGTCATATTTGGTCAATTTAGTTTGTCTACAATTTCTTTGATCATCCTAAGCCCTATGTATCAATAGATTATATTAGTTTAATTTAGTTTTAGTTTTCTTTATCTTTATGCTATTTTATTTTCTACAACTTCTTTTTACCCAAAATCATGTTATCTCCTATTAGCCTCTGAAATTAGTTTAATTGTGTAAGTTAGTTCCTCGTGGGTTCGACACACTACTCTTACACTTTATTACTTGAGCACTGACTAATGCACTTGCTAGAACTTAATTGTTATCAATTCTCGCATCATCTATCTATTCTAGTGTTAATTGAATACGATTATGACCAAATTTGTCTCACCATGATTTATTTTTTATTTAAGATGTTGACCCTGATATTGAATCACTCTATTATCGATCCATTGTTTCCCACATAATGATGCATAACAAGTAGCAAGATTCTAAAGTGATTAATATGTGAAGATGGAAGATGAGTAATGGATTGTCAGCCTATGCTAAGTGCCTCCGAATAAGGGTCACTCCCTTTGATATGATTTGATCATCCATTGACCCCCGCAAAGTTGTATTATTTCGCTCGGCATACCTCAAGAATTTAATGGCACCTAAAGTCACCTGATTTTTTTAAGCATGATTCAAGACTACAAAGTATGGATAAGTCAAACAAGCATGAATATCAAGTCAAGTTATTGTTATAATTTATATCATGATTCTCAAGTCTAGTTCCAAGCTTATCTCGCATCATGTAATCTTATTGATCTATGATGACCCCATACCTTATTTTTCTGATTAAGTTATGTATTTGTCATCATTCTGATTATGCTATTTAAAGTTATGCATTGTACATCATTTATTGATTCCCCACTAGGCTGTAAAGTTTATGGGAGGACTCCATTTCCTGTGTTTGATTTCCACAGGGCCATATCAGTGATGATGTTGAGTTTGTGTGCTATAACAAAACCCAAGCGACGATAAAGCACATGAACCCAGGGGCCTAGTTATCTATTTATTTATTTTCTGCATTATGAACTGATGTAATCAATTGATATTATTATTTCAATATCATGTTAGTTACTCTTGGTACTCCATAGTTATTTACTATCTTCAATCTTTCTTTATTATTTCTTTCATCTTTTCCTTTGACCAAGTCATGATCAATATGATGGTCAAAGTCATAGCGTTTATAGCGTCTCCAGATTGATCTTCGCCACGTGGCGTTAGTCGATTTGAGAACGTTAGAAATACCTTCTCCTAGTTAATATGAATTACTACCTCATAGGCAACATGTATTGCTATGCAATCAAGAATGCTTGCAAATCAAAATAAAATAAACAAGGTAATGCTGTTGGCTCAAATAATATAACTTCAAATTACTGATAATTTCGAAAGATTAATAGTAGGAAAACACCCCTTAATCTGCATTTGGTCATAAACCGTTTGACTCATTTTATGTTCAACAATATATATATGTCAAAACACTTTTATTCAATTAAATAATGGGTTAATTCTTTAAATCTCTATCGAACTGTAGTGATTTTTCACGTCCACCTCAAATATATGAATTTATCGTAGCGTCTCCTAAATTATGCCGTGATTTTTTACTTTAGTCCATCCATCATATTTTATTAATTTTATCATTATTTATTATTTATTAAATGACTAAACTGTCCTTAACGAAAAAAATTAACATTTATTTCAAATCATATAAGTGTAGCTTAATCATTTATTTTGATTAATATAATATGGCGGATGACAATTCGCATCATAATTTATTATTGTGATATAGTAAGTTGATATATTAGAGACAAATGCGAAAAATCATTATAATTTAAAAAAATTGAAGGAATTAACTCTTATATAATTAAATAGATAATTATTAATTGAATTATTATTTACTATTCATTGTTTCTCCACTCTTTTACTTGAGTAACTAAATAGTCCTTTCACACGCATTCGATCAAATTGGGGGAAAATAATGTTTTCAATTGAACATGGAGTCGGAAGCTTACTCACACGATCAAGTTAATTAGCTAGTGACTAATTAATCCTTCGAATTTGATTGATGAAGACCCGCAAACAAATCGAGCCTTGGACTTTTGCGGGTCTTGATCAACAAAAATTTCAATGAGTATTTAATTACATGGAGTCAAAAATTAATTTGGTGGTCACATCAAAGAGACAATAAGATTAGATACCACATACATATTGTACCATATATATTCGGTGTCTCTTAATTCCTCCATCTTATTTGGATTCGGACTTGTTAATTTAGTGGTGTTGACGTGTTGGTGGTGGGGATTCAATTCGTTGTAAGGCACCGTGAAAGTCGCCACCCCCACTTCAACTTTGTTGCGTTCTTGGAGTCGTTCTAATGACATTGACATGTACATGAATCCAACCATGCTTCACCATCAGTCCATCATCCATATATATAACGAGAAGCCATGTATATGCCCATATATATATGTATGTATGTATGTATGAGATATTTTAATTATTTTATGGATAATTAAGAAATTTTGAGAGAGAAAGGAGATTTTTGAATTTTATGGTTTAAATATCGATTAGTCAAGAGACGTACGAATTCTATAATACATCAATTGACCATATGTTCCGGTCTCTATTCTGAAGAAGGCTATCTAGAAAATAAAACCGGGAAAATTATTCTTGGTGAAAATTAATTAAAATTATGCACCCCTCCATATAATTAATTCATTAATAACTTAGGGGTTCGTGCACATGCCCTTTAAAAGAATTCTCGGGTTAGGTGTAATGTCCTTTTTCTATATGAATGCTTTAACAACTCATAGGTTCCCTTTTAATTCTTTTTTCCTCATCTAATTATTTGATTATATACGTGCAGTTTTCTTTTTTTTTTTTTTGCTTTAGAGTAAATTCGTATTCCACAATTTTTGTGTTTCCTTGAGTAATTTGTGGATTGGGTCAATTCGATCAATAAATTAGGAAATAATTATTCAATTGATTTAATTAATTATGAATACGTGTCTTATTAATCTTCTCTTATTTATTAAGAAGGCTCATAATTAATCAGGAAGTATTTAGCCCCGAGGTGATCGGCCGGTTTAATTAATTATGTAGGTGGATTAAGGTTTGAATTGAGGGGGCCTAATTTTAAAATCTGTTACATACCGATGAGCCATCAGTAGGGTTCCTACAATTCCTAATTACACTTGTCATTTTTAAACTGACCGGATTAATTTATCGGTCGATGACTTTAATTAATGCATGGAGTTCGTTGTTGGGTTTACTTTCCCGGTGTTCCATCACAGATCTCCATTTTCTTTGGCTAAGATCTACGTGCATAGTAATCCCTGATTAATCTGAGTTAATTAAGGAAAAAATAAAAAAAACAGATACCTCTAATCAAATTAATAGTTTTTAAAATTAAACTCAGAGCTATTAATAGGAAACATCCCTATATATTTTAGCTGGCCTCAAAAGTTAGATGTCTAGAGATGCAATTCCTAAATAAATAAAAAAATAAGAAAAAAGAGGATTACTGATGGTGATAATGGGATTAATTGGAACTCATGATGGGCCGCTAATGAGCTCCTTAAAGCCGCGCGAGTTAATTTCAGGGATTGAAAAAAAAAAGAGTTGGTGATCATTTCATTTTTGCCGACCATATATCAAGATGCTTGAATTGAATGTTGTTCTTTAAATATTACAATTGAATGTCTTCGTCATTTACTTCTCATTTTGTTGGCTATGCTTCCGAATCAACTCAATAATATTGTGTATTTTTTGTCTCATAAATGCCTTGTCCAATACTATTCTTCAATGAATAAGTCATTTTACAGGGAAAAAAATGTAGTTCGCAAAATGGAACTGCGTCCTTAATTGATTGCGCAACTAAAAACATTAATCATGGATATTGGTCATCTAAACTTTAAAAACATTAAACTAAACTTTAAAAAAATTAATTGACACATCTAATTAATTCCCAAACTTAATACAAAGAAAGTAAAAAAAAGAGAGATAGATATTGGTCATGAATCAAGGTTAATTAGAGTAGCAAACAACGCGTGCAAGCATTTTCTCACGTTCCCGTACCCTTGTGGACTTGTCTTAATGGGACGTTTTATTTTTATTTTTTTATGTGGACAAGACAAAGTTGGAAGCTTAATTTCTCTTGCGTAAAAAACACCCTAATGATACAAATATAATATAATAAATAAGAATAACAATAATAAAGGAGAGAAAAAAAAATAAAGGAGAAGTTGGTACTCAATTATACATTATACATGACATGCCACCGATCTCCTTGACAAGCTTTCAGCTTTCGGAAAGAGGGGGGAGGGTGGAAGATTGAGCTGTTAGCTTTATTATTGTTCCCACGACATGTATACAATTTACATGTTGCATTCGAGTCCCAACTCTAACATACACACTTGAACTATGTGATGATTAGTATCATCACATCATCATCTCTCTCTTCCCTTGTATCGTCGATCACCTTTGAGTACCTTCCTCCCACACATACATGCGACATATATTTGCATGTGCAAAAGCTGGTGGGGAGGAGCTATAAACAAGGGCAAATGATTTGAAGCAGGTTGACGTGGCCATGCAACAAATCAGAGAGCCACGGACTGAAGGGGAACACATGCACACTCGACTCAATGTCATGTGGATCATATCACAAGCAAAAACGAGATGAGTTGCTGGAGCACGATCACACACTTGACGCTTCTTGTGAACTCAGATAGATAGATAGATAGATAGATAGATAGATAGATAGATAGATAGATAGATAGATAGAGAATTTTAGCAGAGTGATCTGTTCAGTCTCTGGAAGGAGTGCTAATCAAGTTGCGTGTAACCTCCTTTCAGTCTCTAGATGAATATTTTCACATACGTACGCCCCAAAGAAATTACGACTTTGTTTAATCAAATACGTACATACACGCCATGATGCCAACATATTTTAATCGAATACCAACAATATGCTTGCTTTTTCTTCTTTCTTCATGTTTCCGAAATTTATATATCTTTCTCCAGTAAATATATACATAATCGTGTTTTTGTTCCCCAAGGGTTCGAGAGACACTACCATACTCATCCACGACAAATGCTGCTTATAGCCTAGATGAGACGAAGACTTGTTGGCACTATAATGAAGGGAGGGGGGGGGGGGGGGGGGGGGGGGGGGTGCGTGGCATTGTTCTTTCTTCACAAATGTGGTTTAGAAAGACATTAAGAGCGTGCAGCCATGGTTAGTTTTGTCTTAATCCACATGGGGTCAAAAAGAAAGAGATGGCCACATGCAAGGGCTTAATTAATTAGAAGCACACTAAAACCTATCTATCTATTTATATATATGACCACCGACAAGCAGATATAGCTCAAGTGTGATAGAGAATGCAAAAAAGTTAAGCACAGAAAGGAAAGCTTATCCAGTTTAATATTCGTTGTTGAGCTTTAGCTCCATTTCTTGTACAGGGAAAAAAAAGAAGGAAAGCTTATGAAAGCTTAATATACAATTAGTTAGTAGAAGAATAATACATGCATGCAGTGACATGCATGTTGGAAAAGCACACTTTTTTTTGTGTGTGTTGGGTGAAGTCTTTTGCGTTCGCGGCCTAATTAAGTTAATTAACTATGGCATGGCGTAGTTAATAATACGCACTAAGAGATTTATCGACCTCTTAGATCTCTACTCTATGTATATCTCCATGTGTATACAAGGAAGAGTTAATTGATTGTAACATCCCGAAAATTCACCCTAAAAGTTAGAGGGCAATTAGGGAATTCGGTGCTAGCCCGTTCGTCATAATATAATCATAATAAAATATACGATAATTTCATAATAAAAAGCATTGCCATGTCATATTCATAAAATGTACATGTCGTTCATATCATAAGGTCATCAATAACAGTAATGTAATTGACTTGTAAATATTTTTATAAATTCATGTATAGGAGACATACCAAGTGATTAGACTTGTCCTTACCTTGTCTCAGTAATATCCTTAGGATCGCTTAGTTTTCATATTTTAACATTTAATGTATCTATATTCATATACAATCATCAATCATCATTACATAATAGTGAATACCTTAAAAATAACTTAAATATAACTTAAATTCATTTTTCAGACTGTCATGGCCGTGATTGGATTGGTCATGACCGTGATAGAACCCTGAACGCCTCTTCCTGTCACGGTCGTGATAACATGGTCATGACTGTACTTGACACTATCATGACCATGATAGTATGTGTCACAGTCATGACAGAAGGTCATCATCCACAGCCCCTTCTGCAACGGTCGTGACAATTGATGTCACGTGCATGACAACGCTTAGTTTCGGCCCCTTTTTCGTCCTTATCACAGGCGTGACAAAAGCCGCAATTTCGTTCGCCCAACTCGATTACCAATTTTGATGTAGAAATATGGGGTAATTCATATGAAGCATTTTTTTAACATTTATACACTACAAGAAAATTATCATTTTTCGACGGACAATTTGCGATGGATTTTACGACGGAAATGTTTCTGACGAAATTTCTGACGGTTACAATCGTCGAAAATAAAATTAATAAATTATGTAATTTATTATATTATTATTTTATTTTTTGACGATTAGGAACGTCGATATTTTCGATTGATATCCATCCGTCACAATTTTCGATGAAATTTTTTACAGTTACAACTGTCAAAATGAAAATAATAAATTATATAATTTATTATATTATTATTTTATTTTTTAACGATTAGGGACGTCGATATTTTTGACGGATATCCATCCGTCGCAATTTTCGGTGGAATTTCTAATGGTTACAATCATCGAAAATGAAAATAATAAATTATGTAATTTATTATATTATTATTTTATTTTTTGACGATTAAGAACGTCAATATTTTCGATGGTCGTAACCATCAGTAAATTTATAATAATATAATATGAGGAGTATTTTATTAATATAATTAACGACACTCCAAACCATCATAATTTTTTACAATTCCGACCGTCGGTAATAATTAACGACAGTTCAAATCATCGGTAAAATAAAAATTAAATATTATATATAACTAAATATAGTATTTTATTTTTATAATTAAATAATTTTTGACGATCATAATTGTTAGTAACTTTGAAAATATTTAATATTTGCTTTTCCGTCTGTAATTAAAATTTCATTATCCTATTTTTTTCCATTTTTCCACTTTCTCATCTTTCCACCTATATAATATATATATATATATATATCTATATATACCCAATCCCTTCATTTCTTTTCTCCTCTCCTCTCTCTCCCTCTCCCTCTCGACGAGCCTCCCTGTCGGCGACCCTCTCCCGTCGGCGACTCTCTCCTGTCGGCGTCCCTCTCCCCTTCTCTCTCTCTCTCCGGCCCGGACCGCCAAGCAGCCGGATCGGCCGCTGGCGGCCGGATCTAGCCGTTGTCAGCCGAATCAGTCACCTCGCCGACCGGATCTGGTCGCGAGCGATCAGATTTGGCCGCTTGCGGGCAGATCGGCCGCTTGGCGGCTGGATCTGGCCGCGAGCGATCGGATCGGTCGCCTGGCAGCCGAATCTAGCCGCGGGCAGCCGGATCTGGCCGCTTAGCTGACTAGCGGCCGGATCCGACCTCGGCTGGATCCGACCGCTCGACCGCTGGCAGTCGGATCTCGGCTGTTGGCCTTCAGATTGGCTGAATATGGTCGCTGGTCCTCGGCCGACTAATTGTTTTTATATTATAAAATTTCTTTTCGACTGTTTTAATTGTCAAAAGTTTCGGTGGTCGTGCGAAAACTGCTGAAATTTTTGGCAGTTGCCGTCGAAAGTTTCGGCGGTCGCAACTGCCAAAATTTTGACGGTTTCGTCGATCACTGCAAATATCGGCAGTCGTGACCGCCGGACTTCCGTCGAAATTTCCAGCGTATTTTTCCAACCGTCGAAAATTAATTTGCGACGACCATTTTTCGGACGAAACGATTCCATCGAAAAAATAGTCAGAGATGACATTTCTGACAGTTTTCGGAGGAATTATAGACGGTCGAAACCGTCTGTAATACCCATATTTCTTGTAGTGATACATGCATCTTAGACGTCTTAGCATTAGGAAAACACACGAAGAAATGATAAAACAATCATTCAATCAAATCTAGGTTTATTTTCTTCCCAAATCATAAAAAAACATTATTTTCCAATAAAAAGCCCTAGAACATGGATCTATTAGTGATAGATCTTAACATGGAACATATGATAAAGATTCATATCTCATGAACTATAATAAATTTCTCATCGAAATTCGTACTAAGAATTAGGGTGTTATTAGATCTCTCAATTCAAATGATCCATTGAGAGGGGAGAGAGGGGTTGGATCTCCTTTACATACATTTTAATCTAGTTTTCTCTTCTTCTCTTTCGTCCTCTTCTTTTTCTTTGTGCTTCCTCTTGATCCTCTTCCAAATCTAGCCATCAGGTGCTTCCATGCAATCTTCACCATCTTGTTCCTCAGATGACGCTCACCATACTTTAATATCTCTGTAGGATATTCTTCATAAGTGAGGCTTTCATGGTTGGCTCTTCAATCACCGTTACATGAGAGCTATCATATGTGTATTTGTGAAGCATACACACACAAAAGACATTATGGATCCTAGCATATGAAAGAGGCAATGTCAATTTATATGCTCTTTCTTCAACTTTTTTCATAATTTAAAATGGTCCAATGTACAAGTCAATTTTTCCTTTCTACTGAATCTCATAGCTCGTTTGATAGGAGATACCTCCAACAGTACGTGGTCTCCAACATGGTAGATCTATTTCATTCTCCTGCATAGCTTTTCTGGCGACTTTGAGTTGTCATCATCCTTTCCTCCAACATGTAGGGAGACGTACAAGGTCTTCCATACAGTGCCTAAAAATGTGCTATCTTTGTGGTAGCTATTGTTGCAGGCAAACTCAATTAAGGCGAGGCAGCTATATTGCCAATGTATTGTATATGCTCTCAACATATCCACCAAAGTTTGGATTGTGCTTCTAGTTTGCACATCACTCTGAGGGTGAAAGCCAATATTATAAGGCAACATTGTGCCAAAGTATGCTGCAATCATCTCCAAAATATTATCGTGAACCTCAGGTCCCTATCCGATACTATGGAAATAAGGATTCAATGTAATCGGATAACTTCATCTACGTTACAATTGTACCATGTTAGCAGCTGACTGTCTCACATTATATGGTAAGAAGTGAGCTGACTTGATAAATCTGTTCATGATTACTCAAATAGCATCATGCCCTTTCTGTGTCCTTGGGAGACCTACAATGAAGTCAATTGTAATCTCCTCCTATTTTCATTGAGGTATGGTAGTGGATTCAACAGTCCCAATCTTAACATGTTTCCAAACTAAGCATTTGGAAACAAATTCTGCCACCTCTCTTCTGATCACGTCCTTTCACCAAAATATTTTTTGAAGATCCTTGAACATCTTGGTAGTTCCTTGGTGAATAACAAATTCTGACTTATGACACTCAGTCAGAATTTCTTCCTTAACTTCATTGTCTTTAGGTAGCCATAGTCTACCTTGGAACCTGATAGTTCCATCTTCATCAATCTTATAGTTTGAGTGTCCCTTCTCACACAGAGCTTTCATGTCTTTATATTTTGAGTCCTCCTATGCAATCTTGATCACCAATTCAAGTTGAATGACACGGAGCATCATCAGCTTTCTGTATATGCTTCCTTCAATTAGAGCCCATTTGTAGACTGCATTCATTGGATGGTAGAGAATACTAAACTCATAATCCTTCATAAATTTCAATCATCTTCTTTGTCTCATGTTGAGTTCCTTTTGAGAGAATACACACTTGAGACTCTTGTGATCAATATAAACTTCAAATTCTTCTTCATACAGATAGTGACACCATATCTTCAAGGTAAACACCACAATTGCTAGTTCCAAATCATGAATAGGATAATTCCTCTCATCAATTTTAAGTTGTCTTGAAGTATATGCAACCACTCTTCCATGCTGCATAAGCACACATCCTAGTCTAGTACTTCTAACATCATTATAGACCAGGTAGCCTTCAACTCTTGTGAGAATTATTAGGACTCGGGCAAATGTTAATTTCTTCTTTGTAGGATCACAAGGCACCAGGAGGGGGTGAATTGGTGCTAAATCTGAAAATATCGATTTTATGAAAAATGTCACGAAAGCATAAAATCGATTCGTTAATATTCAAACTAACACAAAAGTGATCATATTACATGCATAATAAAATAGAAAGTAGAGGGAGAGAGAAAGCAAACACAAGGAACACAGTGATTTGTTGATGAGGTTCAGCCACACCTTGGCCTACGTCCTCGCTCCGACTTCTCGACTTCGAGACCGTCGAAAATTCCACTAAGCACCCTTCCTTCATTTCAAATGGGGCAAGGATGAAACCCTTTACACCACAAAACATTTTCTCCGCTTTGAGAGGTAAGGCGCACATCTCCTCCTAAGAAGCTTATCTTTTCTCTAACTCGAGAGATAAAATAAAAACTCTTCTACACAAGAGCTCACACCCAAATATCTAAGAAAATATTTCTCTCTTTTACAATATCAAACTCACAAAAAGAGAAGAGAGGAAGAAGAAACAAAAGATTTACAACTTGGAACTCAAATGAACTTCACAATGTTCTTCCCACTTTTTTTTAGAAGTCTTGATCATTCCTACACCTTTGGGTCCTTTTATAGCCTTCTTAACTCCATTTAGCCATTGGAGCTTGTTTCCTAATTTTGAGGTCAAAATATGATCGTTATAGTATATTCCTACACCTTTTGGTCCTAATTTTAAGCATAACGTTTTACACAGGTATCCAAATAAGATTATTGTGTATCCTATGGAAAGCTAATAGAATTATCTACAATTTTTATATTCATCATTCATCCAAAATTTAAGTCAAATATTGCTTCAAAGTTCAGCATATAAAATTGTCCATTTCAAATAAAACATTTTAGACATTTATTCTTTTATACATAACTTTTCATACCAGTATCCAAATGAAATGATATTTGATTGTCTAGAAAGATAAGATAATTATCTATAACTTTTATATTCACCCTTTAATGTAAATCTCATGGAAACATAAATAAATATTAATAAAAAATTTAATGCATGAAGAAACTCATTTTTATTTAAACTTTTTTGACATTTTAAATATAACTCTAATCTTTCGAGGTTTGTATCATTAAAATATAATCATATAAGGCATAAAAACTTTGCTCCAACAATCTCCCCCATTTTGATGAATACAAACCAAGAAATATGAAAAGTATATGAGTTGGGAAGTAAAAAAATATTAAAGTCAATTTTACTCCTCCTAAAACTAACTTTTCCTTAGAATTATGAATATGCAACATAGGTCTTAATTGTAAGGCACTTTTCATATAGAGTTATATTCATGAGATTCATATAATAAATCAAGAGTTATATATATTTCTCCTAAATAAATTTCTCTTATATTCTTATCATATTTCTCCTATATTTCTTCCCCTTTTGTTTCATCAAAAAGTAATTTTCACATGAAACATATAAGAAACAATATGTAACCCCCTTAATCATTTCATCTTCCTAAATTTTTTATTCTCCCCCCTTTTGTGATATAAGATATAGTATATAAAGTGCCATAAGAGAAATAAAGATATTTTTTATTCTTTTATCACATCTATAAGAATTATTTCATGTATAATATATGCGATAAGAAAAAATAACTCCCCCTAAAATCATGAATAATATAATAAACTCCACCTAAAGCATAAGGGCCATGCCAAAATATGATAAAATAATTTTGTAAATTATGCAAATGTAGATTCATGCACATGTAAATCAGATAATTAATATATTTTATGCTATGACATAAAGATCTCAAATGTAAATATATATATAAATTTTCATTTGTGCAAGACAGATATCATTTAAACATCATTTCAAATTTAATGGTCAAATATCATACGATATAGAAATACTCAAATGATAACAAGTTATGACCACATAAATTTATGCACATTAATCTTATAGCACAAGATTTCATATGGAAAAACAATTACAAATGAAACATATGAAAAAAAAATGTTTTTTAAAATTTTGATTAAAATTCTAAAACTTTTGAATAATCATAAGTTTATATACAAATTATGATAACCAGTAGACAAGTATAAAATCACAAATAATTGTGACATACAAGTATATCCAATTTTTTATTTCCTATGTTCAAAATAATGTATTTATCATAAAATTTGTGTATGCACTCCTTCAAATTCATTTTTTCATTTTCTTTCTTTGTCACAAGATAATAATCAAAATTAGTGACAAGAAATAAAACTAAAAACATATTCAGAGTTTAGCCTTTTACACTTTCTTAAAATGTTAATAGCTATTTCAAATTATGGATATGTGAAATAACTTTCATTAAATGTCATGATAATTTGAAATATGAAAGAATAAGATTCATATCAAAATTGATTTCGATGTATATAGAAAGTTAAAAATGATATATTTAGTAATATGTTTTATTTCAAATATGTGCATAAGCATAGAGTTTAACAATTAAATATATTATGCAATCATTTTGAAATAGCACATCAATATGATCAATCATCTTATTCCAAATCATAATGT
Source organism: Pontederia crassipes (assembly GCA_030549335.1). NCBI lineage: Eukaryota > Viridiplantae > Streptophyta > Magnoliopsida > Commelinales > Pontederiaceae > Pontederia > Pontederia crassipes. The sequence continues at coordinate 37,578,271 of CM060184.1, forward strand.
ACATGTGTGTCCAACTGATATAGTGTAATAAGTAAAAATTCATAATAAGTTCATACACTAAGGCTCATAACACAAGAGTCATATAAATCTTGTGCCAAACAAATTTATTATTAATATGAAGTCTTCTTTGTACATAAACAAGAATTATTCAAATTTAGAAGACTTGGCATTCATATTTTCATTTATTTTTTTTTCTTTTGCCAAATTCAATGAATAGTTGTGATAATAAACATATCAAAGGTAATAATAGACATATATTTCTCTTTCTTTGGCATGTGAACAAGATATATTTTGCAAGTATATTATTACAAGTCAAAAGAAGATATTATGTATTAATTTCAAAATTCTCTATAAATTTGCATTTTGAAATATTCGAAAGATATTCAAGTATTATATCAAGATCTTAAAAGATCAAGTATCATCAACAAAAAATATATGAGAATAAAATTTCAATCAAACAAAGTCATTTACTATTTTTCACTCATAAAAATATGATTATTTTATACTTTAAAATCATAGACATCATATAATCACATTGAATCACAAATATCAAGAAGCAAACTAGTACACAATATTCATATAAATCAATTATACATGCTTAATGTCAAAATCAACATATTTTGAGTGTGAAGAATTATGCATGCAAACTTTAGTATTGATATTAGTGTCCTTGTTTTTCATAAATATGTTTTTCACATTAAATTAGTAAGATAGTCCAAAAATGTTAATTTATCAACCATTATGCTTGTGACATATTTTCATCAAACATATTTAGGCAATATGAGTAATATAGACACTTTCAAAATTAAATGAGCAACATAATTTTAGTATGCACAAGAATCATAATCAAATATTATCTTTATTCATATGTCATGATAATAAATTGACAAATTCAAGACATAAATATGCATCAAAATGAGTTCAAACTTTCATTTTCATATACCAAAATAGTTTTACCATAAACTTTAAAGCCTCCAACTCATTTCACTTCCCTTGTTGTTTTTCTTTTCATGTCACACAACTACTAAGTGTGTGTCTTCACTTTACTTGAAGTATTCTTTTTCATTCCTTGTGAAGTACACCTACAAACAAAAAATATTTGCATTTTGGTACTCAAACTTGTTTAGGTCCAACATGATTAATTTTGGTTCCTTTAGGAACTCACATCAATTTCATGCTCATATTGATAGATTTTTTAATTTGACATTCAAATGAATAATGATCATGAGAATTACAATAATGACAAATCATAGAGCGTCTAGTAGAGTAATTATGATGATATCTAAACTTCAAAGTATCATTATGAGAGAGATGAAAATTTTTAGCACCAAGAGAACTATCATAAGAGAATTTATTTTTCAAATGATAATCATGAGAATGCTTAGATTTCAAAGAATAAGAATATTTCAAATAATATCCATTTATGTTTTTAAATTTTTTATTTGAATCATTTTTCTTTTGTGGTGCATGAGAAATATTTTTTATAAGAGTTTTGACAACATGAATAGGCTTCTTAACATTTAAATGTTTTTCCAAGAACTACTAATTTTTTTTATCTAAGAATTTTTGTAAAGAAATATTTTTCTTTTGTAACTCATCATTCAATACCATCAATTTTGAATTCTCAACTCTTAAAAATTCATAAGATGCACAATATAATGAAAGATAATCATTATTCCGTTTAAGGTATCTACTTAAATTAAACATGCATCATTTTTTCCTTTTTAAGGTATCTATTTGAATTAAGCATGCATCATTTTTCTTTTGAGAGAATTTATAGTTATCTTTTATTATATGAAAATAATTTATTAAAATTTCCTTTTTCTTTTTGAGAGAAAGATTTTTTTGAATAAGAGAAGTAAATTCTTTATGAATATCAAAAGCAATATCAACATCATCATCACTATCATTAGTAGAGGAATAAGATGAAGTTGAGGTTACCTCATCATTCTCACTTTTTGCCATTAAACATAACGAATCATTCTTGGATGTCGTGAATGTAAAACTATCATTTTCTTCATTGCCACATTCGACATGCCATTTTTGTCAAAGTTGCTACCTTCGTACCTTTCTAATAAAACTTACTAAATTTCATGAGAAGTATAGCATTTTGAAATAAGATTCATGGCATAAAAATCTAAAGAGGAATAAAAAATATTTTTGGCATTGTAGTCAAGTTTTTCAATTGCCATTTGAAAATCGTCATATTCAAAGAAAGAAAGATCAATAGAAACACCATTTAAAATCTTCTTTGACTTTTCAAAACCATTTTCTATAACTTCCCACATATCAAAATCAATGGAACATAAATATACCTTCATTCTAGTTTTCCAAGAAGCAAAAGAATAGTCTTGAAAACTCGGTGGGTCAAAAATGGAATATCCTTCTAAAAAAAATGGTGCCATACTCTAAAAGATGGTTAAATCTTAAAAAGAAAAAAGAAATGAGAGCAACCTTGCTCTGAAACCAATTGTAGGATCACCAGGCACCAGAGGGGGTGAATTGGTGCTAAATCCAAAAATATCAATTTTAAAAGTCATCACAGAAGCATAAAATCGATTTGTTAATATTCAAGCCGACACAAAAGCGATCATATTACATGCATAATAAAATAGGAAGTAGAGGGAGAAAGAAAGAAAACACAATGAACATGATGGTTTGTTGACGGCCACACTTTGACATACGTTTCCGCTTCTACTTCTCGACCTCGAGATCGTCATAGATTTCACTAGGCACCTTTCCTTTGTTCTAAATGGGGCAAGGACAAAACCATTTACACCACACCACATTTTCTCCGCTTCAAGAGATAAGGCGCACATCTTCTCCTAAGAAGCTTATCTTTTTTCTATCTCGAGAGGTAAGATAAAAACTCTTCTACACAGGAACTCACACCCAAATATCTAAAAAAATGTATCTCTCTTTTACAATATCAAACTCACAAGAAGGGAAAAGAAAGAAGAAATAAAAGATTTGCAACTTGGAGCTTAAATGGACTTCACAATGTTTTTTCCACTTTTCTTTAGAAGTCTTGATCATTCATACACCTTTGGGTCCTCTTTTATAGCCTTCTTAACTCCATTTAGCCGTTGGGGCTTTTTTCCTAATTTTGAGGTCAAAATATGACCGTTATAGTATATTTTGCACGCTGACTAGTCAACTATCATGCACTAGTTTTATCATAAATTTTTGCACAGTTATCCAAATGAAATAATTTTTTATTCTATGGAAAGCGAATGGGATTATCCACAACTTTGATATTCATCATTCATCCAAAATCTAATTAGATCAAAGCCAAATATTGATTCAAAGTTTGGTATACGAAATTGTCCATTTCAAATAAAACATTTTAGACCTTTACTCTTTTATACATACTATCCAAATGAGATGATATTTGATTCTCTAGAAAGATAAGAGAATTATCTATAACTTTTATATTCACCCATTAATATAAATCTCATGGGAACATAAAATAAATATTAATAAAAAATTTAATGCATGAAGCAACTCATTTCTATTTAAACTTTTTCGGCATTTTAAATATAACTCTAGTCTTTCAAGATTTGTATCATTAAAATATAATTATATAGGCATAAAAACTTTACTCCAACATTCTTTAGTTCTAGGAAGCTTTCCTCACATCTCTGATTCCTATTGAACATTTCCTCCTTCCTGGTCAACTTGGTCATTGGTGAAGTAATTTTGGAGAAATCTTGAATGAATCTTCTATAGTAGTCGGTCAATCTCTGAAAAATCATGATTTCAACCATTGTGTTTGGTCTTTTTCAGTTAATGACTTCTTCAATCTTTGTTGGGTCCATAGAGATCCATTCCTTTGAAATAATGTGACAAAGAAACATCACTTGTTCCAATCAAAACTCACACTTGGAGAAGTTTGCGTACAATTGATGTTGTCACAAAATTTTCAGAATAATCCGTAAGTGTTTCTGGTGTTCCCCAGGACTTGATGAATGTATCAGGATGTTGTCCACGAACACAATTACAAACCTATCTAAATGAGGCATTCATCAAATTCATAAATATTGCAGGAGCATTTATTAGTCCGAAAAGTATAACAAAAAATTCATAATGGTCATACTTTGATCTGAAGGCTATCCTTGTTATGCACTACAAGAAAATGGATCTTTAATGACCAACTTTTAATGTCGAGATAAAAAATGATCATTAAAAATAGTCAATAGTGGCAAGAAAAAAATATGAACATTATTAAACACATTATTAGCGAAAGAGAAAAATGCTCATCTCAAAAAAAATAAATTTCGATCGTTAGAAGTGATTGTTAATGACCATTAAATTTTGTGATCATTAATTATTTATAAATTAAGATCAAGTTGGCATGCAATTAATATTTTATTTGGCGGGAACTAAACATTTCCCTCCACTAATTTCTCAGGCAACATCAATTTTAAAAAATAAATTAGTTTAGGCATTGAGTTAATAATTATATGTGATAAAATCTAATAGAAAGAAAAAAAAATCGTTACAAAATCTAATAGAATTCCTCCCAAATTTTTTATAAAATTGGATATAAAACCCAAATTATTAGTTTTTTATAAATTTAAATGTCATAAAATGAGGGGAAAAAATAAAAAAATGTATAGAAAATAGTTTAACATTGATAAATTAAATAAACAGAAAAAATGAATTATTGAAAAAATTACAATAGAAAGTTACATTGTAATATAAAAAAAATAAAGACAAAATTTAGTTATTAAATAATTAGAACAAAAGAAACATATATACAAGTGAATAGTCCCACATTGAAGACACTAAGAATGTGAAAGAAACACATCCTCTATGAAATGGGCCTCAGAAGTAAGCAATGGACCATCACAAATTTTGATTTAAAATAAAAATTTTAATTTAACTGGTTCACTCAGACCGATTTTGGTCGGTTCTATCCGATTTTGGTTGGTTCTATCCGGTTTTGACCGATTCTTGACCGGTTTGAAATAGTTCAAAATGGTCCAATCTTCACTCTGGTTTTAAGGATGATTCAAGACCATTTTAGTGACCGGTCGATGATCCGATCGGTCGGACCAACCGGTCCGGTTCGGTCATGACAATATTTGTTTTAATGATCGGATTATTTCTGGTCATTGATGACCAATAAGGACAAGATTACTAGTCGTTGAAGATTATCAACAACAAAAATATTTCTAGCATTAATGTATTCGATGACCAACTAAATGATCCTTATATAGTTTTAACGATCGGATTATTTCTGGTCGTTGATGACTTTTAACGATGGGATTACTAGCCATTGATGATTATCAACGACAAAGATATTTCTAGTCATTAATATATTCAATGACCAACTAAATGATCCTTATATAGTTTTAGCAACCGAATTATTTTTGGTCGTTGATGACTTTTAACGATCGACACCTTTAAGCCGTCGTTATTGACTTTTAACGGCGGCATGTATAACGACGGGTGAAGACGAAAAATGCTAGTCGCTAATGATCAATAATGATCGGAATTTAAATATTAACGACCAGATTTTTCGTCTCTAATGATGTGTTTTCTTGTAGTGATGTCTTCATCAACCACTCTGAACTGATGGTATCCACTTCTCAAGTCAATATTTGAGAAGACTAATGCAGAAGACAACTGATCAAAAAGATGATCTATCTTAAGCAGTGAGTACTTATTCTTAATGGTCACCTTGTTTAGCATTATGTGATCAATACATAACCTCAATGAACCATCCTTTTTCTTCATAAAAAGGACAGGTGCATCCCATGAGGACACACTTAGCCTAATAAAACTCATGCCCAGTAGTTCCTGCAGTTGCGCCTTCAGATTCTTCATCTCTGCTAGTGCCAACTTGTAGGGAGGTTTGGAAATTGGGACCGTCCCTGGCATCAACTCTATGTGAAAACCGATTTTTCTTTTTTGAGGTAATCTCGAAAGTTCATCGGGAAATATATATGAAAAGTTCTTCACCACTTCAAGTTCTTATAATGGCTTAGGTTGAAAATCATTCTTGATTACACTCGCCAAGAATCCTCGGCAATCCTTGTTCAACATCTTGGTTGCCTTGGCTGAAGAGATCATTACCTTCCTTTCCCTAGAATTTCGCAAAAGATCACAGAACTACCATCCTTCTTGTTGATCTCGGCATTCCTTTCCTGGCACATCATGTAGGCATCATAGTATGATAACTAATCCATGCCCAATATGACATCATAGTCTACCATAGGTAGCAGTAAGAAGTTAATAGAATAATTAACTCCCTCGATCATCACCAGTGTCTCTGGAAGTACTGCCTAGTGGAGACCCTCTCTAGTGACGTTGTTATGTCAAACTGTCACCTCATACTTGTCATCATTAAAACTTATTCAATTGTAAAGAACAATTATGCATACCATTTTGAACAATTTCTTATCACAAGTCCCTCATCTTTAAAATTTATAATGGTATTCACATATCTCATGTTTCATATTACCCATAGTCAAATTGATAATACTATCAAACTGGGATGTCATTATTAGTATTCCATTGGAAGAGTTTTTGCTTCCATCCTTAACATAATAGTAATTAACCAATATTAGATGGTTAATATAAAACATTCATACATATGACACAAACTTACATAATCTTTATCTTGGACGGATGCTCATGATGGTTGCATATGGACTTAGACACTTAACAGTTCTATATAAGTCCTAAGCACACTCTCATACCAACTGTAAACCACAAAAATTCACCCTAAAATCTAGAGAGCAATTAAGGAAATTTGATAGTGTTAGTCCGTTCGTCATAACATAATCATAATAAAATGACTGACATAACTATTGCGGAAAAATCATTAATCATGAAGATAAAATGAAATTTGTCCTTTCAACAGAAGTCTTAAATTAAAACCTCTACAACTAATGTCATAAATAAAGTTAAAAGTTCAGTAACCAAAAAAACATCTCTAATATAGTAGTTAATAGACATGCCACTATTCTTAGCCTAGATCATGTGCAACATCACCATCATGAGCTGAGCCAGCCATCCATCCAAGCATATCAGTTATCTGTACGGATCCGCTGTGCAGGATTTTCAAGTTAGAGTATATAAAGACCACGCAATGTATGTGATGCATTCTATGCAGGATACTTCATGACATATATATGACAATTTCATAATAAAAAGGATTATGCATGCCATGTCATATTTATAAAATGTATATGTCATTGGTTCATATCATAAGGTCATCAATAATAGTAATATAATTGATATGTAAATATTTTCATAAATTCATCAGTTAGTTAGTAAAGTAGGCATATCAAGTGTCTAGATTTGTCCTTACCTTACCTCGGTAATATCCTTAAGGTTGTTTCACAACCCTTTGGAACTCACTTTCGTGGTAATCAGTCCTTTCAATTCAGTTCAGTCTGTGAATATACATATCATTTCCGGTAAGATATAGTTGTTTTCTCAAGAAATGCTAACTCCAAGGTATAGGGCACAGTAATTTTTCGAGAGAAATTCTAACACAATGGAGCAAGGCACAGTATTTTCTGTCATCAATTTGAGGGGCGGCAAGTAATAGTATTTTTCAATTGGGTTCATTATTATCACAATCATCAAACAATGTACGTCGCTCAATCTTCATATTTTTACCTAATTATGACACTCCATGAATTTCGTGTCTCTAGTTTCATATACAATCATCATTACATAATAGTAAATAACTTAAATATAACTTGATTGGGTTGGTCACGATCGTGACAGAATCCTGAATGCCCCTTCCTGACACGATCATGACAACATGGTCACGTCCATGCTTTGACATTGTCACGCCCGTGATAGTACGTGTCACAGTCGTGACATAAGGCCGTCAACGACAGCCCCTTGTTGCGGGCGTGACAACGCTCAGTTTTGGCCCCTTTTTTGTCCTTGTCACGAGCGTGACAGATGTCTCACGATCGCGACCGAAGCCGTAGTTTCGTCCGTCCAGTCCGATTTTTCACCAATTTTGATGTAGAAACATGGGGTAATTCATATGAAATATTTCTAAACATTTATACATAATTCTTAGACGCCTTAGCATCAGGAAAACACATGAAGAATATGATAAAACAATCATTCAGTCTTAAAAAATTGCAGGCTGTGTGCTTCGTTCTACATATAATGTGGATTTTCTTTTTTGCTCATTAGATTAATGTGGAGCTTGTTCTTCTCATTAATTAACATGATTGCAGCTATCACGTAGTTAGGAGCTTAATGATTTAAGATGGTGTGGAGCTTTTTTGCGTTATCAATTTAATTCATTGAATAAATCTCATGATAACGATATGGTACCCAGTGGTGGAGCCGGCCAACTTCTTCGGTGAGTTCACTATCAGAACAAAAATTAGTGTTCGAATGATAAAATAGTTAATAAATTTATATATTATAGTTAAAATTTATTGATTTTATAAAATATTGTTTCAAAATTATAACTATAATCTACAATAAAACATAATATTTACATTAAATTAAAATTAGTCTAATAAATTCAATAATTAAATATAAACATGTTAGAATTCTTTAATTAATATTTTTGTGTCCTCAAATAAATAATGCATAATAAGCCAACAACATAAAAAAATAATTATTCGAAAATAAATAAAATAATTGCATAAGTGCTGATATCTATAAAATATTTATTATACATGGCGCAATCACATGAAATTTAAATATCATGCAGGATAAAATAATGAATTGCAATTATTATTTTAGTATGATAAAAATAAAATATAATTAAGAATAACAAAAAATAGATAAAAATATTAATATAAAAAGTATTTTGCACTTGAATAATTGAAAGCAGACAAATCAAGAAGTAATAATTTTTTAATGAATATATTTTCTATGACTGTGTTGACAGGACGTGTAGTGCAAACTATAACTAAAAAAGAGGTTTTTTGTCATACAAACACCAGTTCCAGCCGGAATCGAACTCGCAACCAATGGAAAATAATCCAATTGTTAGTGCCATTTTTTTATTTTTTACTAACAAAATCCTACATGTTTTAAACAACTATGATAATTAATAATAAGGTCATTTAATATTTTTCAAACCCGTCGGTGCCTACCGTTCATATGACATCACCATTCGACAGAGACACATACAATGTGATGCATATAGGACCCCAAGAATAAATCAAATAAAAAAAGAAAAAAAATTTGTGTCGGTTTGGCCTCCAAAGATATATATGCACACCCGAGGTTATGAATTTATAGAAGGTATCATTATTGTCATTTCAAAAAAAAATATTATCACTTCATTATATTTCACAAGGATAAGAATATCTACGATTTTCAACACATATGATAATAGCATGTTTTGAAGTACTGACACTAGAAGTGCCTTCATGGAATTATCCAAAACTCAAAACTAATCGAATTTAAACTTAAAAATTATTGTCCAACATTGGAATTAAAAATATTCATTAATGATAATTTCGATTCAGCTGTGAGAATTCACCATTTTATCTACCCTTGTAATATATACCAATAATATGCTATTTTTTCTTATCCTACCATTTTTTTAGTTCGTAGAAAAATAATATCCGTTTAAAATAAATTAGTTGGAATTTGAGATCTCATGGATTCAAAAAGCAATTTCATTTTCTTAAAATATTATTTATATTATATTATATATTAGATAAGAATAAAATAAATATTTTCTTAACATAATATTTATATTATATTATATATTAGTAATATATATAAGCGAAGATTCAGACAGCCTTAAAGAAAAATAAAATAAAAAAATATTTCTCCCCCTCCATGATCTCTCCTCAACTAGGAGGATACCAAATGGGTAAATTAAAAAGATCACCATTTTTTCATAGATTAAAATATAATTTATGTAAGCTGATGCCACAAAGCACCGATCGAATCAGGATGGAAATATTTTCTAAAAAAAAAATAAACATAGTTAATGTGAAAACTACCATAGATAATATTAACGACGTCAATAAAAAAAAAGTAGGGGAATTGTCCTCTCTCTGCATATGCTTAGTCTTCTACCTTCGATAATTTAAATTGAGTTCTAATGCTAGGCAACAATATATTAATTTTGGATATAAAATTTCACATAAAAAAAGATAAATAATTTGACTTTGTGTACATATATATATATATACACGACATACGCCGGCAAATATTCCACGGGCAAGTGATGCAAAATTTATGAGTACGGATGGAGTAGATAAAATCTACATCTATCTATCTGTCTAGCGTATTAAATCTCCACATTTATTTCATTTGTTTCATGGTCACCATCTCCCCATCTACCAAATCTTGCCACAACTCATATTTATTTTATAAGCTGTTCGATCGATCTCGTTCTCTCACCTCATTTGAAAAACCTACACAATATAAGAATAAAAAAAATTAATATGCACATTAAATTAATATGATATTGGATTGGAAGGCTGACAAGTTGAGGTTGGGTGTAATTTAATTTCAAATCGGATCCGGCGTGTTCGAACGAATACAAAATTAAATCTAATTTTATCATCAATGAATATTATAGTTTATTAAATATCTTTTTTGGATTGAGCTGATCCCATTTAAATTTAGCTAGTCTTAACTGTTTTCATATCAATCGAGTCGACTGGAATCATAACCGAAGATAGAAGTAAACTCGATTCGGTAAATTCATGTGTCGATTCTTTGAACTCGTTAAATTCGGTCGACTTGTGCGAGTCTAATTGTGGAATTTTAAAATCTATATTTTGAGTGAAAAATTATGAAATAAGTTTAAATTTAAATATATTAGTTGATAAAGATGACTATAGTTCCTTCTCTTCCAGAAATAATATTCATATTATAGTCACTAAATCTCTCCATTCTCAAAATTTACTATTACTTCTCTCAAGCAATTGATCTTCAATTTTATAATTTTCTCATATCTTAACTTCTGTGAAACATTTCAAAAAAATTCAAATTAAAAACTAAATTATGTAATTAAATTAAATATAAAATTTAGAATTTGTTAAAGAAAGTTAAAGTTTGAAGGGAAGTATAGGTAGATGAGGGATAAGAGAAGAGGCAAAGATAAGGAAAGTTTGGAAATGAATAAAGTATAATTATATAATTATACTTTATTCATTTGAGATAATAAAGATAATATTATTTTCAATTGGATTGTCAGTTGGATTGTCAGTTGAAACTATAATAATATTAGAGATTTAACATTGAATCTAACCATAAGTTTAGAATATAAAGGACTCTCAAAGAGAGTTAAAATAAGAGTTTTATGTTAAAGAATATTTAGAAGATAAAATTATTTTCTTATGAAAATTAAACATATGAAAAATAAATAATTATTTAACTTATAAAATTCAGAAATAATTATGTTTACGAGAGATAGAATAAAGAAAAATAATTAGAAGAGGATTATGGATAAAGTTTGATGTAGGATTGAATTAGAACTTCTAATGAGGTTGAAATTAAGATTTTTAAAATTTAAATTATTTATAAAATAAAAATAATAAATTATTATTTTAATTTCAAAATTTATGCAAATAGAAATATAATTATTATTTAACTCTGAAAATAGATAGGAACCAGAAGATAAGTGGATGATAAGAAAAGATAGAATTTGCTTGAAATAAGAAAAGAAAAGAAATGTTAAATCCTAATTGAATTAGGAGTTATAATTAGATTAAGATTAGGAATTTAAATTTAAATTTCAATGTGATCATATTTTATAAAGGACTCCTAATAGAGGTGAAACAATGAGTTTTATGTTTAAAACATTAAAAAATTTAAAATAATATTATTTTAAATTCCGAATATTAAAACACAAAGATGATAATTAATTAGTTGCAAAATTAAATATTTTAAATAATTATTATTTAATTCCGAAAATAGATGAAAATTAAGAAGATAAGGGGATGTTAGGAAGGGATAGTAGTTTGATTAAATAAAAAATGAAAGGAATAGAAGAAACAAAAAAAGAATTAAGTTAATTAAGATAAAAAAATTGAATTAAATTATTTAATATATGCATAAATAATTTCATTTGGAATTCATTTAAAAATTATAATTAATTAATAAAGGAGAAGATGACTTTAAGAATATATAAGAGTTTGAATGGAAGAGAAAAAAAAGAGAGAGAAGATAAAGTATATAATTAGAACAACCGAAGGTGATTATAGATAAAGTTTAGAATTAGAGTTAGAGGAGGTTTAACATTTAAATTAAGATTATAATGTAATCCAATTTTAAATAAAGGTTTCCCTATAAATATTCCTCTGCCCCAAATTAGCCTTCTCACATATAGAAAATAATTTATCCTCCAACTTTGAGCCATTATTTCTCCATTCTCGGTGCATGTGTATGGCTACTCTAACTGGTCATCTCTTCGTGGTTATACCCCCTATCAAAGGATGTCGGATGCATTGACGAAAACCTCATCATCGCCTCGAAAATCGCACGCAAAGTTAGAGGTTCAAATAGTTCTGCCTAAACAATTGATAGAAAAATTAGGATAAAATTTTAAAAATTCGACACTGAAATTCGTTTGTACAAGAACCCACTCCAAGCTAATAGAATCTGGTACGAGTTCTTTAGTGATTAGGTGAATAATCTAATCCAGGTTGAAATAAAGTTTTCCTTGTAAATAACCTTGTACTCCAAATTAGCCTTCTCACGTACATAAAATAATTTATCCTCCAACTCGGAGCCATTATTTCTTCCTCATCGGTGCAGTGTGCGGCTACTCCGACCTGTCATCTCTTCATAATTATACCCTCAATCAAAGGATGTCAGATGCATTGTTGGAAGCCTCACCGTCGCCTTAGAAATTGCACACAAAGTTAGAAGTTCACCTGAACAATATACATGTAGATTCAGGTTTACTTTTGGATGAGATTTTTCATAGAATAATTAAGTTATTGTAAGAGTAAACTTTTTTATTTTATGTCGAAAGTATGAATAAATTGATAGAAACATTAGGATAAAATTTTAAAATATTGACACTGAAATTCCTTTGTACAAGAACCCATTCTCAGCTAATAGAAATCAGCTCGAGCTCTTCAATGATTAGGAAACCCAACATAGTGAAAGTTCGAATCTCCTTAAAAAAAAAAGAAAGTTCGAATCTAGGTTTCGAATCTCCTTAAAAAAAAAGAAAGTTCGAATCTAACCTAGATTCGAACTAAACCCAGACCGGAGGACTTGATCTGAGTTCCTCCTCAATGAACAGTGGGCATTCGATTTGTACGAATTGACCCGTCCCGAACTCTAGAGACACACCCCGCTTGGGTTCTGTAGGCAGAAAATATAAATTTATAGTTATCGACATTCGGTTCAAGCCAACTCCGAACCTGCTTCGAGTTTTCAGTGAGAAAATTGTTATAATGTTAAAATGTAGTACTCAACCCAAGCCAGCCTTGACTCGGCTCGTGTCCGAGGCAAATTCACCCCGAGTTTGATCTTACCCAACCTAGATTCTAGTAATTTTTCAGATATGTTTTCCTATTGATTTGGAATAAGATTAATTGACATTTTTACCCCTGAACAAATGCATAATGAACATAAAATTTACAAAGATAAATAATTAAAGTAAAAGATAAAAGTTGTCATTGATTGACAAAGTGCATATTAATAATTCCATCATGACAACGTCATAAAGGTGGGTATTAATAGTACTACCATGACGGTTTAAAGTATAGTTAAAAAATAAAGAATCCTTGAGATCCTACTTGAGTGCCAATGTGAATCCTAAGTCTTATTTTGTGAGTAAATAAACGCTCACATGATCCTAGTTTGATCCACACCTTTTTTTATAAATACATGAAAGTGGCATAATATGATCCATAAAAGAAGAAGATGAGCTCACCTAGAATAACACTCATATAAGTTTCTAAGAATTGTTAAAGTACAAAATGTATTTCAACACATCCAAAGAAGAATTGAAAAAAAGAAGAATGAAAAAGAAAGAAAAATAATGATAAATAATGGACAAAAGAAAAGAAATATTGTTACATGTTTTATATGAGTATAACATGATGATATTTTTTTAAAAAAAACTAATCTACTTTTATTCAAATTATTTCATCCAATTGTATTAACTCATGTACTGACGCAATTGTTCTCATATATTATGTCTCTATGATTGAACTCCACTTGTAATTGAAGTAAAGATTATGGGTGTTCACTGGGTCGGGTCGACCCATGAACCCAATGACCCGACCTGGGGTGAAATAATTTAGGTCGGGTCGGATTTGTAAGTTTAAAAAATTGTAAATACTTTTAAAATGAGGGGCATTTTTGTCTTTTGGTGGGCAACATAAAAAAGAAGATAAAACGTGAAAAGGAAGAGAGAGAAAACCCATCATCTCCTCCCTTCCACCCTGCCGCCCATCCTACTATAGTGTCGCGCGAGATACCACCTGCCACCACCATTCCGATGCTCGATTCTTCGTCGTCCAGTCATCATTTTTCGCATGTGAAGTACTATTGGAAAGAGCGCGACGAGATAAATATTTTTACATGGGATAAAAGAGGATCGGTCCACTGTGCACGATGCAACAAGCTTAGAACATGAGGAAAGTGAGAAGTTCGCAAGCGACGATTCTGACTCTGATTCGCGTCGATTTTTCTCCTTGTGAGTTGTGCATATCCTCAGGTCGATTAGGTACATTTTAAGGAGTGTAAACGTGCTTGTGCTCTCAATTTTGTAGATGGCCAAGATTGAAATTTTTCGACAACCTTTTTCTGGTGACATTTTTGGTGAACCGATGGGGGGCTCCGACTGACCTCACCACGACGTTATGGTAGGTGCTCACAGGAGGGGGAAATGTATTAGGTTGCTGTTCATATGAAAATTAATCACAAATTACTTGTAGGTTTGTTGATTTCGATTTTCGATCGTCCTCCAATGTTTTTGACGATTCGTCCTCAAATTTTGTTGGTAAGAGAAAGAGAGATGTGCATATTATATTTAATTACAATGATGTAAATTGATTTTAAATAATAATATTTATTATTGATGAAAAGATGATTGACGATTGTGTTCGATGTTTTGACGAGTGCGACTTTGGTTTCGAGAGCATGGTTTCATTGTTGTGGTAAGGATGATTGGTGGCCGAAATTATTTATAAAATTTAATTTTATAATTATAAGAATTGGTTATAGTGTCTAATTTGAATTATTATATACTTAATTAGATATGATAAGTGATTATCCGTTGAGGTTTGAGTAGGATGCTATTAGTTGACGATGTATACTAAAAATCCATAGTGTTGATCATTTAAGAAATTAGTTATACGGGTGCTATAATGCATTACTTATGAACTTAGGTAAAAGATTTATAAATTATAACTCTAAATACCAAGATGTCGTTAAAAAGGACTATTATGAAATGATTAATGAACTAAAAGATAAATGATACATAGCAACTATAAATATCTTAAATGATATGCGTATGTTCATAAATAAGTTTTAATTGAATGTAATAGGTATTTATAGGTATTTCTCTCCTTTGAGCGAATTCGGACAAAAGGTAGTCGAGACTTAAGGAAATGATATTAGTTACTTAACTCTTCATAGTAGTAACATTGTCCTATTCGATGTGGGACGAATTTTTGAAATGGTTTTCTTCATGCATAATCATACTTGTTTGTATGCTTCATATGTGAGTCATCATATGACGTGTGATGTTGAGTTATGAATTTGAAATATTCTAGTGAGACTAATTGTTTTACTTGCACATTGGATTTTCTTATTAAAATGTTGAAGGATATTTTATTTGCAAGTTGGAATATCGTTTTTGAGAAGTTTGCAAGTTAGAACAAAAATATTGAATGTGAATATGCATTCATGCATCATGTGCACTTCATTTAAAAATCTGCATAAGACAAAGTATTTTTACCTCAGATGATTAGCCAACTCCGAATAGACCGATTGGAGTTCGGTTTGCTATGTGTTGATATAATGACATGAGGAGCAGGGTCAACATTATGTGGCAATACAGTGACAAAAAGGGTGAAATTAGAACAATTATCCTGTGGCGATATAGTAATATAAGGGATGGAATAAAAAAAAAGATAACAAACTCTATGTCAATGGGATACGAGGAGCGATTCAACGTTCTGTGCCAATGGGATATGAGGGGTGTGATTAAGTATTCCATTGAGAAGATTGGATATCCATATTTGTTGATGATTTTCTAACTTATATTATATATATATATATATGATTTCACCATGCATGTGCACACATGACATTCATTTTGCATGATCATTATGTGAATGAGTTCCTTTTGAAGAAGAGTGGATTTTAAACATTTCTTGAAAATAAAGATGTGAATTTTCGCAACGATTTTAATACTTGAGATAGTCATTTTAACTCACTAAGTTTAATCCATGCTCACCCCTTTTTCTTTTAATGTTTATAGGAAAGAAATACATATACTGCATATTTTTAAAAAGGGATAATGTGTGAGATTCTGCAAGGAGCATAGCTGGGTCAGTGTTCTTCTTTTGATACTTATCATTTTTTAAAAAAGAAATTGACTATTATGATTTTATTTATCTTGATACCGTCTGATTTTGAATTGTGACTCATGATTTATTGTACATATAAATTGATTGATGAAAACTGAAGCTCTATAATTTATAGATGAGATGATATGGACGAGTCCCTATCATAGAATTGAATAAGGACTTGAGACCTTTAATAGATTTTGACGGACATTCGATATGCTTTGTTCGTATAATAATTTTAAGGCGAAACTCGTACATTCATGTAATTCAGAATTTTTGAGCTTGAACCCCATATTATTTAATAATTATAAACTACTAGTGAAGCACATTAAAATTTTATAAATTACATATGAATTGAAGAATATGAATAAATGTTGTATTTGATGCATGAACAAATTTACGCATATGTCATGCCGAATTTTTTGGAAATTTTAAAAGTTAGTTTATTTTCGAACGTTGGATTTTTCATTGAATATTTGAATTCAAATTTAATCGAATGGTTTTACGGTTTCACCTCTTGCGGCGCCAAATCGAGTAGCTGGACGTTATGTCGAATTAGGTACGAGTTGAAATTTTTCAACCCAAGTCGATTCGATCCAACCTAGAGATGAAAAAACGGACCGTGTCATGTCATGCCCGGGCCGATCAACTTGTGTTTGATCGTGTCATTTTTTAAAACGAGTCATGTCATGCCATACGGTCTATTTTTTTACCCCGACATGGTGTGGGCCCGGCTTGATCGGGCTAATCGGGCTTGATCGGGCTAATCAGGCTAATCGGTCTATTTTTCTTTCTTTTTTTTATTTTTCATTTGAACTTTTCCGCCCTGCTCCGAGCTAGCAGCAGAAATTAAGATTTTAGAACTCTTGTTGAGTAATTATGATAGCATACTCGGAACAACAACTATTTAGATCAATTTCAAGTTAAAAAATAATATCATTCGAAATGAGTCTAAGAACACCATTACGAGAATGTTATCTTAATTATTTAGTGAGAGAAGAGGAGACTGAGAGAGAAAATAAGAGATGTGTCATATGATGTGACCATGTGGAGAAGGGAAGAAGGAAGTGTGAGAAAGGGAGATGTGTTCGGACGTATTTTATAAGCGGTAGAGAGTGATAAAAAAAATTCGACACGATCTGTCTATAAAACACAGCCCGTGAACGTGTTATCAAATCAAAATAACATGGACTGTGTGATCTTAGCGTAGGCCGTGTTATATGCCATGCACGATTGAAAAAATAATTCGTATCAAAACGAGCTATATGATATATAGACTATACGATTTTAGTGAATTTAATTAAGCTTTCGATACTCACAATCTTGATTTTCGCTCAAGTTTAATATATCAATGAAAGTGAATAGAATTTGAAAATTATAATTTACTGATCAAAGAGATGATTTTCTTCGTCACACTTACATTCCTTTTTATTAATAAAATTTGTCAATGAAAGTTGATCAAATTTAAATCCTAAAATCATGAATGGGAGGGGCATAGCTACATTCTACTATTTTTTAACCTAGAGGTACTCCTAACACATTTCTACTAATATTTTATTTATAATAAACAAAAGTGATCTGAAATTTTAAGATTAAAAAATTATAAATGATAATAAGCACCGTGCTTCAATTAACCATTCCAAATGGACATGGGCTCGTTAAAAAAAGTATTAGTACTATTTTATCTCTCACATGTATCTGAGGAGCTGTGAGAACAGTGGACCCACGCGGAATTGGCGACATATATCATATCATATTATAATATAATACATTTATATTATATTAATGGGAAAGAGGTGGCAACAAATCAATCACATGATGAAGGGGTCTCGCTCTCGGTCAGTGCTCGTTGCAATATAGACAAAACACTTTTTTTAGTTTTACATTGGAGGGAGGAGGCTGCACTGTGGGCCCACTCCACTCCTATCCACAAAGTCCAGAATCTTCTCCTACCACAATATTATAATTACTATATGGGAGTTAAATGAGTTATCTAAAAACACCCCGCTCTCTACGTAAAAACATTTATTTTTTTATTATTTAATTCAATTAATTTATTATTATATATTTTTAGACGGAGTTATATAATATATATTTATTGAAACAATTTGACAACGAAAAAAATACAAACCGAACAGTAAATAAATTGTGATGGCCGAATTTTCCATCTGTTAAAATGATTTTCACTGTTTAATTAATAAAATTAGTGTTCTACGCTCCCCTCTATTTATATAAGATAACATATACAAATGTAAAATGTGTATGCATTAGTTTGTTAAGTTCAATTGTTTGAATCACAATTATGCAAAAAGCGTGGTATTTATTACATGATAGCATTTAGTTTCAACAGTAATGTTCTCAAATTGCGTTAATTATTATTATTATTATTATTATTATTATTATTATTATTATTATTATTATTATTATTATTATTATTATTATTATTATTATTATTATTATTATTATTATTATCATGTAAATACGAAACAAAAAGAAAATGGTGTGTTGTAATAACTTACCATGACTGTTTCAAAGCAAAAAAGAAGGAAAAAAAATGTACTCACGCAGTTTGAAATGATGTTATCAATCTTTTTTTTTGTTTAAACTAAAATTTTTACACTCTACTTTTCCGACGATTATAAATAATTAAACACATATGCCGTTATTATGCATTAAACTCTGCTACTATTCTACTGCATTAATCACCCTTGATTTGTGGTAGATAGCGGGCGTGGAAGCAGTTAATCACACACTCAACTCAACCACACCCAATTATTAAATAATAATAATAATAATAATAATAATAATAATAATAATAATAATAATAATAATAATAATAATAATAATAATAATAATAATAATAATAATAATAATAATATAAACGTCGTCGGCAGCCTGCGTCCATTTTTATGAATCAGAACAACAACTGAGCTGTCAGTCAACTGACCCAATTCTTACTCGCTTTAAATTGTGGAGAACGAAGGAAATTTCTACTCAAGATGCTACTTTTCTTCTCCAATGTATATAATATAATATAATATAATATAATTATCCTTGACGTCCTTCATGAGTACTATTACAGTACGTATCAACAATGGGTCAATTGCAACACCTCATCGTGTCAAATATAACCCCCATGGTATATTTAACTCCCATTTTGTTTATTCAATTAATTAATCCATTCGACGGCCAAGATCTATCCGACTTATTTTTATTTTTTTTTCCTTTTTTTCAGAAACCAAAATCTTGTCCACGCAAGTTCCTCCATCTTTTTCTCTTCTTACATTTTTTTTTCTTTTTTTCTTTTTTGCTCAAACAACAAACAAGATATGTTAGTTAACACCGAGCAAATCTTCGAATCCCAACTTCTCACATATTTAGGATGAGTAAGTTCAAATTTCGAAATAAAATGAGTAGAGCGATCACTGATAAATAAAAATAAATAAATAATATTCCTTTCAAAATTTGAAGTCACAATTTTGGAAATTTTATCTGTAAGTTTTTGTCCGTGAAAATTGAGCTATGTTATCACAACGTACCCCCACCGCCACTCTCTCTCTCTCTCTCTCTCTCTCTCTCTCTCTCTCTCCCCTCTCCACCGTCACAGTCCCACTCCACTACAAACTTAGCAGGAAGCCAACCAACAAAAGACCATCATAATAAACAGCAATAAAACGCCACACCACAAGCAGACATTGTCCGTCTCCCACACCACTCCTCTCTTTTTCTCTCCTCTTTTCTTCCTGTTTTGCACGCAATTAAAGACACCATTTTTTTTGTGCTCCAATTTCTTCTTGGCGACAAAAGAAGAATTTTTGTCAGCTGCTTGTTCATCGCGATTGGCCATGAAAGAAGCTTCCAAGCATCCGAAGAGCGCGCTCGCGGCGGCCTCCTCCGACCTCCATAGCTTCTTCTCGGTCCTCCGGATGCGGCGCGCCAAGCTCTTCCTCTACGGCTTCTTCTTCACGTTCATCGCCGCCACCGCTTACATAGCCTTCAACCCCGCGGCCGTCGCCGACGCCTCTTCCCCCTGGTACAACAACATCCTTGCCTCCGCCTCCACATCCACCGCCCCCTACAGATCTCAGATATCTTCACTGTTCTCCTACATCTTCCCAAACTCCTCCACGCCGGTGCCGGAAAGGGCGGAAATCGATGATGGGAGTGGGAAAGGTGGGATTTTGGTGGCGAACGAGACGAGCAAAGATATTGGAGTGGACGCTAATGGAATTAATCGTACAGAGGTGGCCGTCGTTTCGCCAGAAAGCGGTTCCTCGCCGAAGAACAAGTCGGCGGAGGGCCCTGCAGCGGGGAAAGTTGGAGAATTGGGGGCCAAGAACCAGACGGGAGGTGGAATTCGGCCACCGGGAAGTGGCGTCACTGTCCAAAATAACACGCCGAGTGGGTCTGCGTTGCAGGGCAGTGGTGACGCGAAGAAGAACCAGACTGACAAGGGGGCAAGTGGAGTTCCTGCTGCGAAGGACCAGGCAAAAGATGGGGTTGACTCTAAGGGCGCAGTCTCGTCTGCCAAGAACCAAACTGTAAGCGGAGTAGCAGCGAAGAATCAGACGACAAATGGAGTTACATTGACCGGAAACGGCACCAAGAAGGCGCCCCCAAGTAGTCCTCAGGTAATTGGATCTGGAACAAAGAACCAGTCCAGCATGAACACTCCCACTGTTCCAAAGAGTAGCCCAGTGGCCAAGAACCTCACGATCACGAGCGCTCCCACAGTTCCGAAGAGTAGTCCAATGGCGAGTAACAAATCCATCACCACATCTGCCGCCGCTCCGGCAAAGAACCAGTCCAGTCCAGTTACTCCTGCAGCACCAAAGAGTAGTCCAATAGCGAAAAATGAATCCGCCAAGGGCACTGCTCCACCTCAGAAAGCCAGTTCATCTCCGACCACCCCCTCACAGGTTGAAAAGAAAGGAACTTCCTCAGTAGAGGCTAAGGTGTCCAACTTGACAGCTTCCCTGACGAAGGGAGATGGTTCTGCGGCAGCACTGCCGGCGAAGAGTGGTGCCAAGAAGATGGAGGATTGGATCAAGGGCATGAAGGGCTGTGATATATTTCAAGGGAAGTGGGTGAAGGATGACTCATACCCAATGTATCCAGAGGGATCCTGCCCCCACATTGATGAGCCCTTTGATTGTTATAGAAATGGCAGGCCGGATCGAGTTTACCAGAAGCTCCGGTGGCAGCCCAATGGCTGCAATATCCCGAGGTGAGCAAAATTCCAGTAGTCATGGTTTCATTAGTTTATCCTATGGTAATTTTCTGTCTAATATTTCTGCATTACTATCTCTGTTGCTGCTCTAGATTGAATGCAACTGATATGTTGGAGAGATTGAGAGGAAAGAGACTGGTTTATGTTGGTGACTCACTTAATAGAAACATGTGGGAATCGTTGGTTTGTATCCTGCGTAACTCCGTGAAAGATAAGAAAAAGGTCTTTGAGGCTTCAGGAAGGCATGAATTTAGGACAGAGGGATCATATTCCTTCTTGTTCAAGGTAGTTGATTAATCTCATATCCTTTTCTTTTAGAAGTATAGTTGTCTCCTAGAGATTCTCAGATATTTTAGTTCCTGCTCATTGTTTCAATAGGATTATAACTGCTCCGTGGAGTTCTTTCGCTCGCCATTCCTTGTTCAGGAGTGGGAGGCTCCTGTAAGCAAGGGAAAGACGAAAGAAACACTTCGTCTGGATATAATTGAACAGCATTCTTCAAAGTACAAAGATGCAGATGTTATCGTCTTCAACACTGGGCATTGGTGGACTCATGAGAAGACCTCTAAAGGGTATGTTTCGATTACAATAGCATTTTCAATATGAATTTAAATAGTTTGAATTCAACTAAAATAACTCAATGGCTCTATACAGTAAAGACTATTATCAAGAAGGCAACCATGTCTACGGTGAATTGAATGTTGTGGAAGCATTCCATAAAGCTCTAAATACGTGGGCAAAATGGGTGGATACGAACGTGAATTCGAAGAAAACCCTTGTCCTCTTCAGGGGGTACTCTGCATCGCATTTCAGGTTTACTATCACGTGGACATTTCTTTGTTCCCTTTAATGTTCAAAAAGAGTTATCACATCCTTGAATTTAATGACCATTGTGCTGAAATTTTGCTCCGTAATTGTCTAGTGGTGGCCAATGGAATTCAGGCGGACAATGTGATAAAGAGACGGAACCGATACATAATGAGAAGTATCTCTCGATGTATCCACCAAAGATGGCTGTACTGGAATCAGTACTCAGGGGGATGAAGACACCTGTTTCTTATTTGAACATCACAAGGATGACGGACTACAGGAAAGATGCTCATCCGTCTATCTACCGGAAGCAAAACCTGTCAGAGGAAGAGAGGAGATCTCCTGAGAGGTATCAGGACTGCAGTCACTGGTGTTTGCCTGGAGTGCCTGATTCTTGGAATGAGCTGCTGTATGCACAGCTTCTGCTGAAACAGCATCAATGAGTGCCAAACTCTTGACACATATATACTAAAATGGTCAATCTTTGTATAGAACTTTGAAAGGAATTACAAGAATAACTCAGGGCCAGATCCTTGATGAAGATGCAACGACAATTCATCATGTTCGACTTTCATTCGTACAATGAGAAAAGAATGTGTTCTCTTGAGGAAGGTAAATTATCAGTAAAAAATTTATTTTGTGTAGCACAAGGGAGAGAGCAAGCTGCTTTACTTTACTGAGATCTCTGCCCATTACCACGTTATTATTTTTTTTTCTAGCCTTTTTGCAGGCTTGTAAAATGTAAAGTTCATCTTAGATATCAATTTAAATAAAGAATGGCATATTTGCACTTCAAAAGAAATGGTGTTCTCTTTGTTTGTGGTGATCTTCCTATCTTCGTCTTTAAGTCCTTTGTATCATACTTTTTTCAACTGACGGGGTCTATTTCGGTTCGTTTATGGCAATACTACTAGAACACTGTAACATGTATCTTACATTAGAAAAAGAAGATATTTGGGTTTTTCTTTTTTTTTTTTGTATCTTTCAATTGATTAAGAAGATTGTATAAAACATTGAGAATAACTTCTCTTTAAAGGTCTCTTGCGTGATGTTTATATATAAAAACTTAATTAATGTTCTTTATCTGTTTCTCTACACACACAAAAAAAAAAAACTTGAGTTGTTTTCTCGGTCATTATCCTTCAAAGGTTACATCTGAACAATTGACAATTTCGCAAGGATCACAAGATCATGGCCTACCAAAGGGGAAGAAAGAACTAAGAAAAGTAGACGACATCATGACTCATGAGACCATTTTTGTTCTTTGAGAACGTTATCTTGCTGCAGAATTGTGATGTCCATAAATGAATTTCATGACCATGGCCAACTTTAAAGTAGTGCTCAATTCTGTCACACATAAGCTTTGTGCATGACATCTCAGAATGAGGAGAGCCAAACCTCATAAAAGAGGTCAAGAGCGGTCTCTAGAGGGGATCGCGACCCAATCACATGAAACCTACAACAAAAGTGCAAGCCAAAGAAGTTTCCACTTCATTTACTGATCAGGGCAAAAGAGAAAAGCAACAAGTTCGTTTCTTCTACCTCACGGAGGAGTTAAGAGAGCTGGTAACAACAGAGTGCGAGCTTCGAAGAATGATCTTAAAAGTTCTATCATTGGAGTTCTATCAGAGCACAAGGAATAATTGAGTACACTAATGAGATCGTCTCTCTTTTTCTTGGATCTGGCCATTTGTGTTCAGATACCAGAAAGTTGTAGCTTTCTTGCAATCTAAAATGAGGTTACTAAGTCATTGAGTTCAATCCCATTGTGAAGTTTAATGTATATTGCACTAACATATATATAGCACAAAACAGAGATCACCCGTCCCATCTTGATTCGATTGAAGTTTGCATGTGCAGACAATAACACATTTTACATGTTATTTTTCTTCTTTCCATTTTACTTTTGTGCAATGTGATGGCTTCTTTTCCTTTTTGTCTTCCTTCTGATTCACCCAACCTTCAGTTGCCCTCTTCTCATAGTTCTTTGTTATCATTCAAACTTGTTAGAGCATAATTGATTCTGGAATAATGATTATATGAATCGAATTGTTCTCATCAAGTTTGGCAATAACAATTTTAATAGTTAACTGTCTCAATCTCTGATGACTTGGATATGCTAAATGATGTAAATTGTGTGGGCAGGAATTTTTGGGTAACAAACAACCGTTGGTCCGCCTCTCTCAGCAACTCAATTTATTTTTCATAGGGCCATCGCCGGTTGTTGTGGTGTCTGCTTTTCTGCATTGTTTTTCTTAAGCATCTCTCTCTCTCTCTCCATATATTTCTCCATTTCTTGTAGAAGGTGTTACTGTAAAGTATTGGTTGGAAATAAATCAGCCAATTAGATTTGTCTCAATATGTTTCTTTTCTTTTCTTTCTTCCCTTCCTTTTCCAATGAAAAGTTAGTGACTGGAAATATCTTGATAACATGTATGCAGTATTTATTAGTTTTCTGTGTTCCAAAATCTTTCTGCAATAAATGAGTCTATCTTTTGGGGTTTGTAAATATATGAATGACTATGTCTCACGAGTCTCCTATGCCAGAAGATAAAATGAGGAAAATAAATGGGTAATAAGTCTAGTGATAAAAAAATATATTTATAATTCGACATCTTTAGGATACCAGGATTTGAGATTTTCAATATTACCCACAAAAGATTTCCAAATAATTTGGAGAAAAATGCATGTTCCAAAACTAGATTTGGTAAATTTAGTTTAGAAATAGACATTTTAAAAAGGTGTTTTTTTAATGAAAAATAGAATATATTAAAGCAAAGTTTGACTCACGTAGAGTCAGAGTACAAAAATTGATGGAGTCCAGGAGGAGAACCATCCACCCAAAAGTGCTCGTCATTTTGGTGGCAAAAAAATGCTAAGTGATCCGCTGCAGAGTTAAAGGCCCTGAGGCAAAATACAATGTTAGTAGGCACGAGGCGTTGAAGATAGTCCCAAATATCAAAAAGCAGGTTGCCCAATTTCCAAGGACAAGGGCGGCGACGCCTGACGAGGTGAACAAGAACCTTGAAATCGGAGCAGATGCAAACATGCATAAAGCCTCTGGCAACACACGCACAAACACCCTGAAGAAGCGCCCAAACCTCCGAGTGAAGAGCGGAGGAGACGTTTTACATACCAGCACCTGCAAAAATTAAGGAGCCATCATAAGAGCAGAGCAGAAAGCCGTATCCCCTCAGACCATTGGCTCGAATAAATGAGCCATCCGAATTGAGAGAGATCCAATTCGGGGAGGGGAGCTCCCAATGGATCCGCAGGCGGCTACCTCCAGGGTTGCAAACTTGGATCGAAAGTGAATATAAGGATAAAAGGTGGTTCCTACACAGACGATCCAGAGAAGCACCTTCCTGGAGCTAGGAACCAGAGTCCCAAGTGAAACAAAAGGAAAAGTTGAAGTGGAGATTAGCTTGAAAAAGATCCCATAGCTGGAGGGCGAGAGGGCAAGAAAAGAAGAGATGGGAAGAGATTTCAATAGCAAGGCCACAAATCGGGCAAGAAGAGTTAATGTGGGAATTGAAGATGAGGATGTAGTCCAAGGTGGGTAAGCGCTTATGCAAAAGTTTCCACATGAAGATGTGGATCTTAGGAGGAACAGAAATATTCCAGATCGCAGTCCAAGGTTGCCGTCCAACCGTAGGTGACGGCAAGGCCTATTGGTACATGAATTTATAAATCGAGCTAACGTTAGGGAGCCCATGCCCATCTGTCGCCCAAACTCACGCATCATCACAGGCAGATCGAGGGATGTAAATACCGCAAATAGCATCATATATTGAATCACAAAAAATCTGGGACAAAATGGGGGAGTTCCATGAGAAATCAATGATAAGGTTCGAGACTTTGAGGGAACTAATGTCAACCTCCATGTTAAGAAAGGTAGGTAAATGATTGAGAGGTATGGGGGAAATCCAGGGATAAAAAAAATGGAGGTTGTGACTAGACCCAATGGATTTAATGAATCCGAGCCGCAGAGATGGGAAGGAGTTGGTAAGGAGTCGTCAAGACCAAGCGGTACCTCTGGATGGAGATGGATTCCAAAGAGATGCAGAGCCATACTTCGTCGAAACCAGACACACCCAGGGGGATTGGGAGTTGGTCAGGAGGCTAAAAACATGACGAGCCAATAGGGACACGCGGATGAGGTGGAAGTTGCGAATACCTTAGCCACCATCTGCACGGAAGAGCTGAACAGTAGACCAACGAATTAAGTGGAGACTCCGACGCCCGTTATCAGAGTCCCATAGGAAGGATCTGGTAAGAAGCTCGAGGGAACAAAGGGTACCAGCAAAGAGACAGGAAGTCCTCAGAAAGTATGTAGGAATAGATGAGAGACAAGAGTTAATTAGGGTCTACGGCCCGCCTGACTAAGCAGCCTACGCCATCCTACCGAAGAGCCTGGAGGAGAAACGCTTAATGAGGAGGCCCTGCTCATGCATAGGAATATATTTAGCAGAGAAGGGAACTCCTAAATAGTTGAATGGGACGTGACCCTGGGAAATATCGAGGGCCAGCATGAGAGCCTGCCTCTGATAGAAATTGAGACGATTAGGAAAGTACATAGCAGACTTAGGAGAGTTGATGCGCTGGCCCATAATAGATTCGTAAATGGATAGAATAGATCTAAGATGTCTCCCATTGGCCTAGGTGGCACAAATGAAAACCAGCAGATCATCAGCCAATAAGAGGTGGCTAAGGGAGAAGGTGTGGAACTTGAAAGGAATGATGCAGCCAAGGTCAATATGATGTTGTAATAAAGAAGTGAATATTTAAGATACTATTATAAAGAGATATGGAGAGAGTGAGTCGCCCTGGCGCAAGCCCCGGTGCGGAAGGAAATAAGGAGAGGGTTTGTTGTTGATAATACATGAGAAGACCGGGGACCTAATACATAGGTTAATGCAGATGATAAATTGGAGGGGGAAGTTCATGAGGGAAAGGATATGGGTAATCGCATCCCATGAGACCCGGTCGAAAGTCTTTTCCATATCGATCTTAACAAGCATGTGCTTGGTGTGACCAATAACGAGAGAGTGTGAAAGTTCCTGAGCCAGAAGGATGTTATCTTGAATATTGCAGCCAGGAATGAACACTGACTGCGAGGAACTAATGAGACTATCAAGGATGGGTTTAAGGCGGTTGGCAAGAATTTTAGCGAAGACCCAGTATAAAGTATGACAAAGGGAGATGGGCCAATAGTCTTTAATGGTTAAAGAAGACTCTTTCTTAGGGATGAATATGAGAGAAGTCTTGCACCACTCATGGGGAAGGTGAAGGTTGGTGAATGCCTCCTGGATGGCAAGGATGGTGCGATGGCCCACAATGTCCCAATAGTTACGATAGAAATCAATCGTAAAACCGTCCGGACCAGGGGCATGCCCGGGAGGCATGCTCCAGATGATAGAACGAATCTTGTCATCGGTAATAGGCCCACAAAGAGAAGGAAAGAAGGAGGGATCATAGTGGGAACCTCGGGCCAGAGATGAGGGGGGACCTCCGGTAGAGGGCCCCAAAGGTTAACATAATGATCCATAAACTATTTCTAGATCTAGTGGGGGAGGATGATGACCTCGCCAGAGTCCAGGTGGACCTGGCAGATGAGGTTCCACTTATACTGGATGATGGTTTGGAAGTGGAAAAACTTAGTATTTCTATCACCGTGTTGGAACCACGCAGTGCGGGACTTGCTCCACCACTTGATGTTGATTTGACATAAGAGGGCAGCGTGGATGTGATAAGAGGCCCTAAGGGATGCTAACTTAGACTCAGACAGTCCTCGAGAAATATCAAGGCCCTCGAGCAACGAAATGCGATCAAGCGTAGCTTGAGCACGCAGCTCCAGCCGCCCGAGGACCTCTCTATTCCAACGAATGATATCCTTGCGGATATGCTTCAGGGCCTCAAGGATGGAATGGGACTAGGAAGGAGATGACCAGTGCCGTTTGACTATGTCCTTAGCCTCCGGGTGGAGGAACCGAAGTGCTAGTATTTGAAGGAATGAGAATGAGGTAGATGGAGATCCGACTGTAAGAGAATGGGGGCATTGGTCCGACGCTCTATAGGGAAGTGTTGAGAGTTCGAGTCCAGGGAATGCACTAACCCAAAAATGATTAACCAACATTCTATCAAGTCTACACAGGACGCGAGAGAGGCCAATACGATTATTACACTAGGTAAAAGGAATACCGGAAGGCCTAAGGTCAATGAAGCCATGGGTGTCAATGAGATTCTGCAGGAGAACAGAAGATCTAGAGATGCGAAAAGGATTGCCCCCCCCCCCCTTTTTTTGTCCTCAGCAGAAAGAATGCAACTAAAATCACCGATTAAACTCCAAGGAAAGTCATACGAGTTGATTAAATAAGAATGTTCCATAAGTTATTTCTATTAGCAAGCAAAGTACTAGCATAAATGCAGGACAAAAGAAAATGAAAGCCATTATGAGAAACAACAACATGCAGGATATGGTCAGAGTTATGGAGAGGAGTAACCTGTGTATCTTGCCCACGTCAGGCAAGGATAATACCTTTGGAGGATCCGGAATCTGCATAGAAGGAACCGGACCATGAAGGTCCTAGACGAATCACCTGTTAGCTTTTACAAACCCAACATGGCTTTCTAAAAGAATTACAAAATCAAGAGAGAGGGAAGAGATGAGATTCCTAAGCCTATCCCTAACTTTCGCCGGAACGCGACGCGGCAGTTCCATGCAAGGATCTTCATGGAAGAACAGGATCTGCTTCACCCACCGAGCGCTGGGCCTGCACAACAGAGGAGGGGAGGGAATCATCAGAAGTGACATGCAACTTTTTCTTACCTTTGCCTTTAGTAGGGACTGAAGTTGGCCGGGGATGAAGGGAGAGGAAGGGGTGGGGGTGGGTAGGTTTGAGCACACGAGATTTCTTGCACTCAGTCCTAGGGGGAGGGGCAAGGTCAGGGTCATCCCGCTCGTCCAGAGAAGAATCCTTATCCAACAAGGTGACCGGGGAGGCAGATCCACACAGACTGATCGATGCACGCGCAACCAGATCGGGATGGCCCGCGATGGAGACATGGACGGGGAGAATGGAGGAGGAGGGGAGGTCAGAGAAGTCTTAGCATCAGGAATGAGGTAGCAGAAGGATTGGGGACAGGCGCGTGTCACAGACTAAAGCTCCACTTGGGAAAGCCTTAGCGCGACCGGCCTTGAACCTTCTCTGCACGAAGATCCAAGCAGCTTGATCGGGTGTCCTCACGACGATCACACCAACACGCAGCGGAATAAACACGGTGAAGACAAGAACAAGAGGAAAAGAACACTAAAGATTGTGGGGGAAACACGGATCTTATTCAACTCTCAAACAATAGCCGACAACTCTCGACTATGTTGAATGTTGAGTATGAAAATCGGTTGAGTCTAATGGCCGACTCCATGCCCCTATTTATACAAGTATGGAAGGAGTAACAACCTAACTCCCTCATGTATATTGAGATTCTAGGAATCCTCTCGATTTCCTTGTTGATAAGCTGAGATCTTCCTCCACGATCTTCTCAGTTGTTATCCGGGATCTCCTCTCGATTCTTCTAGATTATCTCGTCAAGTAATCCTCCACCAGTCCTTCGATCCGCAAAAACTCCTGGTTGGCGTAGGATCTTATCTTCAAGTTTCCTTCTGATCTTCTCACCGGAAACCGCCTGGAATGATCCTGCGTGATCATCCCGAGATCCTGTTGGTTATCCTTCTTGATATCCACAGGATTTTTCCTGATCTACTCATTAAGTTGTTGGTTGGGATAATCCATCTGATTATCCCTGATCTTCTCCTCAAGATCTCCAACTAAAAAGATCCTCTTGATCATCCTGATTTGTTGGGATAAGATGGCTGGCTGAACTGCAAAGATCCTTCGTGATCTTAACGGATATGGTGCAACTTCATCATATCTTCGATTGTCAACTTCCCTGCGAGTAACCAACGTTTGATCCTCGCGGTCAGCTGCCCTACGTGACTGTTGACCTTTCGGACACTTTGGGACGAGCCGAATTTGCTCAGGACGATATCACCCCTCTCCGCTGCCAAATCGAGCGTTTTGCCAAAATGGGCGTCCTGCCAAAGTGCATATCCTGCCAAAGTAGGCATTATGCCAAAGTGGGCACCGCCTGCGCCCCAGCCTTGTCGCACACTGTCCCATGTTGCTCTTGGGACGTAGTCGAAGAATGGGGCGTGATACGCGGGAGGGGAAGAGGAGAGACTAGGAGAGACATTCTGAAGGATGGAGGAAGAGTGAGAGACAAGAGGAGAAAGCATTAGGGAAGGGAGCACATATCCGGGAAGACACGTGTAGAGCCCGGATGAGACACAGGGGAGCATGCCAAATCACCACCGTAGGATTGCCCTGTCACATCACTAGAAAGACAAATGTTAGATGAGAAAACCAGCGAATCCTAGCCATTTGAGGGATCACGCGGGGAACGTTGGATGGCAACATCGCAGATCACTGATGTGGCAGGAGAGGGCAAACCCGAGGAGAGCCCTGCCTGGAATGCTGACGTGGCACCAGGGCTCCGTGTAGCGGATGGGATGGCACCACTAACCGTTAGGCGAGCACCATCCGTCCGAAGATTCTCCGTACACCGGACGCTGCAAGCCGGTTGGCGAGCACCTGGGGAGGAAGGAGGTCCCTCCGGAAGGTTGAGGTCTAGGAGTGGGCGAAGGCCAACCGGCACCGGGCGAGGACTAGAGCAGTGGAAAGGTTCCGTCACACAGAGCCATGGCCCGAACAGCAGGGTCGCCCCGGCGGAGTCCCCCACCAACACCCACGGACAGACCTCCAGGCGATGGCCGATGATGCCACAGCGATAACAGAAAGTGAGAAGATGCTCATAAGCGGTCTGCTGGAGGAACTTGTCACCATTCAGTAAAGAGATCCAAGTAGCTTGACGAAAAGGGGAAGAGAAGTTTACCTCAACACAAGTGCGAGGGATCGGTAAATTCGCAGAGCACAATGCCTACTCGTCAATACAGAGTAAGTTGCTAAACGCAGAAGCGATCCGATTCAGGGAGGCAGGATTTCGGAGCTCCAGCGGAAGGCCAGAGAACTAGATCCAAAACGGGGCGTCCAAAGAAGAGGCGGAGTCGAGGCGGAGGAAGGGATAGTTCGTGGACACACGGAAAAGGTGGCCGCCGAACTCCCAGGGCCCGCCAGTAAGGACATGCAAACGATCAGATTCAAATCCAAATGCGAAGAGGAAGAGGGAGTTACCGAGAGGATAAATAAATACAAAGGGGCTGGACGCCATCACGGAGCGCCGCAATGCTCCCCACAAAACAACCAATAAGACATGATTTGAAGTGGTCCGAGCAATGTGTGACATCAGCTTCCAGAATGATGACATCCGTGGAGGTAGCCGCCTCAAGCTCACGAATCTGTCGAGGCGACATCCAGGACGACAGAGATGGGCGAGAGCCTCTGGCGACGGAGATCCATGATTTGGGAAGTTGTTGAGAAGAGGGAGGGAGTGGAAGAATGCCAACATTAGAGGGGGTTTGGTGAGGGACTGCAATGGGAGGAAGAGGAGGAAAAGGATCTGATCCTCCCCCAGCAGGCGGAAGAGCCACCATGGGAGCCGGGAGGAAGATCAAGGCAACTGGAGGCCGGGCCGCAGAGCGGTCAACAGAAACACTAGAGATCTAGGTCATTCAGGAGTGCGAACACAGCAGGCCACGAGAAATCCGGGGGGAAGGAAAGGGAGTTCAAGGTAGATTTGCTTCTTCCGCCGCACGCTTAGGGTTTCAAACACCGTGAGAGAGAGCTAAAACACCGCGAGAGAGCTGAAAAAAAAAACAGTGTTTTAATCTGTCTCTATGTTATACTATTTTCTTAACATTTAGCGTTGTGTACTGTTCACATTCGAATTTAGAATCTGCACTGTTAGGAGAAGAAATATAATGCTAACATAACACAACAAAAATTTAGTTAATTATATTTTATGATTGAAAATTAATTCGAATATAATGGTGTGAATTCTATAAATTAAGACATCAAGTATTTACGTCATACTACGTTTGGCTGGTCTAAAAAAAACTGAAGTTTATGAATGCTATTTATTTAATTAAACTAATGATTCAATTTTGTAAAAAAAATTTATTTAGGTGTTGAACGCCATTTACAAATATGTATTCAGCATTATTAAAATTATTGACATCGATTATTCAAGAAAAAAATAATTATGACTATTAAAAGAAAAGAAAGGGCTTGTGCCTTAGAGAACTTACCGACCACAAACCTGAATCTTAATTGTTCTTTAATCCGCCATTATTATTATGCACCACATGCACGTCTCCCTCCATTAATCTAATTACATTAATGTAATGGTGCATCTAAATGGAATCAAGAATAAATTAATTAATTAATGTTGGACATCAAGACTGACACAAAGTAAATTCAAATCTAATTTAATTGAAGGTAGATTCAATTCTTATTTTGGTTATCTTATTCTGTGTTAACGTGGCTGCTGGTGTCATTGGCTTCAAGATTATACAAGTTTGAAGAGAAAATAAATCCTTCTCAAGATATTTTTATCATTTTTAAATTAAAATCACCAACAAACTAGTCGCAGATTTATTTACTTTTATAATTCAAGGATGGGCACGCCTGTCACGTATGTATTTTATATTAATAATAAATCGCATGGAGCAACCCTTATCAGAGGTGAAAGTAGTTTTAGCTTGATTATTTCGACGAAAAAGAATCGATTTTAAGTTTTGGGCGATTCTTTTTTTTTCAATGAAAAAAATCCAATCTACGCAGTCTCAATTTTTTCAGATCGAAGACCTACTTTAAATAATCTTTTAAAAATTAAAATCATTAAATATATCATGTAGATTTTTTTAAAAAATAAACTTAACTCTAAGTTTAACTACTTAATTTAAATAAATTAAATATCATATTATTACATTATAATTGAAAATATTCTAGTTAATTTTGTACAAACTTTATTAAAATAGATTAATAACATAATAATATGCAAGTTCACCTGCATGATAATAAGTCAATAAGATACCTAATCTAATAAATTTGAATAAGAGAAAACAGTAAAATTATAAAAAATTATTAAAAAATTTAAATAATAGTTTGATTATAATACTTTTAAAATCAGATTTGGTTCGGATCCTATTGTTTTGATAAGGAGTCCTAATTTAAATGAATGATTTTATTTATTAGGAAAGGCCGACCTTATTTTTAGTTGCGATCCATATTTTATTTTATTTTTAGTTGATTTTTTTCCATGCAGGGGTTCTAGAACTAGGCACGACTTGTTCTTATAAAGCCCAATTAATAATGTTGGGCCCTGTTGTCAATTGGCTTCCCTATTGACCAAAAGAATTCATGTTTATGTCTTCATTATATTAAAAAAAACTATATACACACAAAAAAAAAGCCACACGCAAGTGCATAAATAAATCCTTTTTTTTTCCTGCTTCTATCCAAGTCATGAGAACTCTTCTTACTCCCAGGTGTACAACACTAGCTAGTCTTCCATTGTCCCCATTGGTTTTAAACTTTTAAACTCCGAAATCAGCTCCCTCGCCAACTTGGAAGAAGTAACCTTTTGCTCTTGATCGGTTAATTTGAAATCAAAGGCTCCCATCAAAAGATGCCAGGACTGATGGGAAAATTCGAGAACAAGTAGAGAAGATCACAGAGAGATTGCAGAAAAATAGAGGAGACACACGAAATTTATCCAGGTTCACTCTTGAGATGAGGGCTACGTCATGCAAAGAGGTTCCACTATATCGTTTAGGTTTACAGCCGCCACACCAAATTACATCAGAAAATTAGGCTATTAATAGCCTTTCCAAACCGGGTTTAAAACCCAAACAAACAGAGAAAAAACCTAATCCGAACCACACGGGCCGGCTAAACAAAAGCCCAAAACCCGTCTAGGTTTCGGGGGCGCTGCCCCCCGGGACCGCCGTCGGGGGGCGGGGCCCCCCGAACCCCCCCTTTCGTTCGTACGCTAGCAATACTGTTAATTGGATAATACTCAGATTCCCCTAAGCTCACGTGGACGAACCCGGTGTGAGAAACAAGGGGCCCTGAAGTATTCACCAACTCTAACAAGGACAAATAGTATATAATTCACAAATTGGATGTAGATTTTATTAATTGCAGTTTGTATTGTCTACACCAGAAAATATTGACCCCCATCACACAAAGCTGATTATAGAAAAGTGATAGAAATGTATTAATTAAGGAGAAGAAGAAGCGAAAATAGAACACTAATGCTCCATCATTAATTATTTACGACCAATTATACTAACAGGAGTCTGATATGGCCAAGAGCAAATGAGACAGAAAGGTGTGTTGGGGTCAAACTCAGCACAATATATCTGATGCATTGTTAGTTGCAAGAAGTGGCAAAAATCATGCTGGTGACATTGTCATTGATCAGTGTTGCTGATGCAGGGATCATCATGGTACAGTTCCAAATGATAATATCATAGAACGGATAGACATGTTCTTGTTGGAAATATAATCAATCACAACTCGTGAAACTTATGAACAACGAGCAGCTTTTAACACTACCAAGCAATATGGAAGCAATTAATTAGGTATACGTGTTTAAAATGACTAATTAACTATAGAATAACAAGCATGTCGTAGTCTGTAGCCATACGCAAGCAATTAACAAAGAACTCAACCTTCCATAGACTAATCAACAATCTTAATATTTAATCAGAAAGCAGTCA
This sequence comes from Pontederia crassipes, assembly GCA_030549335.1. Classification (NCBI taxonomy): domain Eukaryota; kingdom Viridiplantae; phylum Streptophyta; class Magnoliopsida; order Commelinales; family Pontederiaceae; genus Pontederia; species Pontederia crassipes. The sequence goes on from CM060184.1 coordinate 37,613,555, forward strand.
CAACTTTTCATTCCTTAATTAAACAAATATATCATGAGTAGTAGAAGTTGAGCACAAGTAAATAATTAATTAACCACATGGGCATTTAGTGATCGTGTTAATTAGCCTCTTAGAACTAACATGTTGGTTTGGCACTATCTAGAATATCATATTATGAGATTGTGATGCATATTGAATCTTATGGGGCGAAAACGACAAACATATGAAAATACAACTCCGCCTAGTTGTCAATAATTAACTACTTTACAATCACAATGTAATCAGGAAACAAATTAAGCTAATGGACTTGAACGGGCAACACAAGTGTAACACCTCCAAATCGCACAACTGCAATACCATCAAATCGCACTCCGTCATATGACATAATACGTTTCGAGGACGCTACGAATCATCTTTACATGTACATCATGTTGACAAAAAATAAGAGTTTGATTGATCAACTCACATCATATAAAGCGGAAGACTAATCATCATTAAATAATACTAAAAAGAGTATAACATCATAATATATGGAAAATTAATAAAGAATTCCACATGAGTCCAAAGAAAACTAATACATTAATCTAATATGCGGAAAAAAAATTATCCCATAATCTAAAGGACTTAAACACTCATGTGCAACCACCACGAGCTCGATCAATCACCGTTGGTCAGCCTCATCATTTGAACCTGGTCCTGTGTATATGAAGACATAAGGTAGATAAAATCTCTCCGTGAGTTTTGCAAATAAAATAGAAACGACATAGAGATCATAATAATAGGAATCATCCTATTATTATACTTTACAATCACTATGTAATTAGGAAACAAATTAAGTTAATGGACTTGAACGGGCAACACAAGTGTAATGCCCCCAAATCGCACCCAGCCAGGTAGCAAAATACACTTCGAGTATGCTAGGAATCATTCTTACGTGTACATTATGTTGATAAAAAATAAGACTTTGACTGATCAACTCAACATCATATAAAATAAAAGACTAATCATCATTATATAATACTAAAAAAAGTATAACATCATAATATGCAGAAGACTAAAAAGGACTTCACATGAGTCTAAGGAAAACTAATACATCAATCTATATGCGAAAAAAAAATCTATCACATAATCTAAAGGACTCAAACACTAATGTGCAACCACCACGAGAACGATCAATCATCGTTGGCCAGTCTCATCATTCGGACCTGATCGTGTATATGAAGAGACACAAGAAGGATAAAACCTTCTTGTGAATTTTGCAACTCAGTATGCAAATAAAATAGAAACGACATAGAGATCATGATAATAGGCTGAATAATAACTCATGGAATATTATCATAAAGATCATATAAGAAGAAATCAGAATCATGATCATAAAATAAATAAGCATAATCATGGCATAAAATCAAGAGATGGTAACGAGAGTTCGTCATATGAGTATGCTTTCTTCATCTTATTATTCATTTTAGACTTATGGGATATATTTCAACCCATGAGGAGGTCTGTCTCAACATATCCATCATCATCATAACTAACAGAGCTAGCCCATAACTGACCGTAGTCAGTCTATAACTGATCGAAGTCAGCACATACCTGATCGTCACTAGTCCATCATAAAAAGAGCTCTACATTAAATATTTTTTATCTTTTATCTTGCAGCTTTTAATTATTCTTTATTAAGAATTAAATCAAAAGTACAAGATAGGCTCATGGAGAATAAATCAGAAGCATTAAAAACATAATTATCATCATAACCAAGATCTAGAGTAAGTACGTGAATCAAGGAATAAAGGATTATAAAAATCTTCTTAGTCGCATCAGAACTTGGTCTGAGTAAAGCTAGAACCTGAGCCGAGTTCATCGGACATTGTTCACGAAAAATCTAGGGTAAACCCGGGCCAGGTTCAGATCATACTTGGGCTGGTTCAGGTCATCGTCGAGTTGGGGCAACCGTCGTGCCCGACCACTTCATCATGGGTGGAACTCGGACCGAGTCATCTTCAACTCGGGCCAGGTTCGTCCAGTTGCAGAGCTCTGAGAGCGTCGAAAATGGTGGATCCGAGCCAAGTTCATGGAACTCAGTCCGGGCACATCATAATCCAGGCCGAGTAATGAGGAACTCGGTCGGGTTCATCTTGTGGGAAAAAGATTGTGTCGTGCAGCACGATTTTCGATCGACTTTCCGGCAAGTGCTGGCCATAAGCAACATTGTAATTGACATCATATAGTTAAGGATAGACCAAGAAACATTAACATCATGCTTTAAGTCCTAGAATCATGAGTCTATGATGAACCAACTTTATTCACATACCTCAAAGTTTCTATTCAGAAACTAATCATGCAGTCTTCTTCTTTCTCTTCCTCTTCTTCCGGTCATTCTCCTATGTCCAGATGCGTCATCCACGGCCTCCGATTTCTTCCTGTCATCCGGCAGCAACTCAGCGTGAGAGAGTTTGCGAGACACACGAAAACGAGAGAAAACTAGGCCCATCTTGCAAGGAGAAAAGGGGCGTCTTGGTTAGTTTTGGCCTCATATTTATAGGGAGGAAGTCAGAATTTCTGTTGGAAACAAACTCTTCCTCAGATTAGTTTGCAGATTTTATCTTCTCCCCCTTTTTGTTTTTATTTTCTTTCTTTTTTATTTCTAAAAAATCTCGGACATTACAACAAGACTAACTAATTATCTGTTAAATTAACATGAAATATCGATATATATCTTGCATATTATTTTGTGCAATGGCGCGTGACGTTGGGATCTGATTATTACTTTGGATTCACTAATCATCACGACATCAAACATAATGCATGCATTTTGATGGTTTAATATGAAAATAACTATACAATTAAGGATTGTCAAAATATATTAAGGCCCAATGAAATGATCAAAGTATTTATGGGCATATTCTGATATGGAATTACATGTGTAGAGATCAAAAAGTGTATATACCAAAAGGTTAAATGGTGTATATATACCAAAAGAGGTATAAAGTTTAATAAATGTATACATATACTAAAAGATATGTAAAGTTTAAAGGTGTATATGTTTTCATATATTAAAAGGTGCATGAGGATAAAATTGTATATACATGATGAACAAAAGGTGCATCAATATCAAAAGACATATATGAAGATCAAATGGTACATTTGAATTCTTTTTTATGGGTGAAGATTCAAACCCCTTGTGCCTACTAGAAATAGATGGGCATGGTCCCCAAAACATATAATAACTAGGATGAAATCAATTTGGTTAAAGTTCTTATTTTGCATTTTCCATCAAAGAAGAATCAATTTTTGTGGTGCCATTTTGGAAGTTCGAAAGAGAGAGATGGACAACTGTAAGTTTGCACGTTAAGTTTATTAAGTTTCTTAATGATTCATCATAATCCGATCTAATTCTATTATTATGGTTCTTTCAATTGGTATCAGAGCTTACGAAAGTTTAATTTTTGTATGGACAAATACTTTTGGTTTTCTTCCGTTCTTTGGTATGCCAAGCAAGAACTTCATTTGCTTAGTCCAAGTTGATTCATGCATTTTGGATTATTTAGTTTTATATTAAAAGCATCACACTTTTAATATTAAGTGAACGGATAATGGTCAGTAGATCCAAATTATCATTAAGTCACTTTTCATGCACAAGATTAGAATGTTAATTCTTTTCTTTGTTGAATATGTATTTTGATTGACATGGATGAATAATTTTTCTATTAACATCATCTTACACATCATGTATGAATATAATAATTTTCCAAGTATGGATAATTATTTATTGAGAGTTCATTTGTGATTTATCACTATTTTATTGTGATAAAAGTGAACAATAAGTATTAAACAATTATATATTTTGAAAATAAATTATTATTGCACAATATGTTACCAAAGTAGGATTTTTTTGTGCAATTTAATTTATTTCAAAATATAAGGAGTGATCTACATGTTATTATTTAAACATTGAGTAGTTCAAAGGAGGCTTAATATTTGAATTCGTATCGTATAGTATCATGGCAACAATTTGTAATAATTACTTGGTATTACATGTGAGTAATAAATTGGCCCAAAAAAATTTATTATACATGTAATTTTATTATCAATTTGTCACTTACAAGTTAGTATTTATGTCAAAAGAGTAAATACTAATATTGTGTCATTGTTTTGTGGTGGGGTTGTCCATACTTATATTTTGTTATTGTATCGTGGAAACAATTTGTGATAATTATTTGGTACTACATGTGAGTAATAAATTGGGCACAAATAAAAATTTATTATTTGATATGTTATTTTACTGTTAATTTGTTATCATGAGAATATATCACTTATAAATTATTTTTGTCCAAAGACTAAATACTACTATTGTGCGATGTCTTGTGATAGAGTTAGTCCATACTTATATTTTTGCTATTGTATCATGGTAACAATTACTGATAATTATTTGGTGTTACATGTAATTAATAAATTGGTCAAAAAAATTTATTATTCGATATATTATTTTATTAACAAATTGTTACCACGAGAAGATATCATTTACAAGTGAGTATTCCTGTCCAAAGACTTAATACTAATGTCGTGCCAATGTCTTGTGATGATATTTGTCCATACTTAAATTTTGTTATGGCTTAATTTCGTATTTATGAGTTGTTCTCTATTCAGTTTATGTATTTGCTAGTAATATCAATATGATCATCAATTTCATTCTCATGTATAATGACATAAATTTTAAGACATGGCAAGAGAGTATTAATATCACTTTTGAAGTCATAGTTTTGTACTATGCTTCAAGGATCATCAAACTCACGGAATTACTAATAAGAGTATTTTTAATGAAATGAGGGAGATAGAAAAGTGAGAGTAATCCAACAGCATAAATAATTAAGGGTGTTATTTCAAAAATATTTAGAGGTACTATATCTAAATATTGTGACTATAGTCAAGATTTTCTTACAATTTTTGAGATATAATTGATATGAGTGCTCAGTTCTTTAAGAGTATTGAGTTTGAATGAGGAGATAATATTAAGAACATTATTTTTAAGGAGCAATCAATTAAAATTCCAACATATACAATTGCATATTCAATTGACATTGATATTAAGAATGTCAATTATGATTAAGATAATGTTGAAAATCCTTTCAGAGGAACTAACTCTACAATCTCAAAAACATTTTGCCATTAAAAAGATCCACTAGAAAACTAAGAAGTGTAGTCTCATATGATTATACTATAATGAAGGATAATCCATTAAAAAGTTCCAAGAACATCAAGTTGATATTGATATAATGAAGGATGATCCAATCAATCTCCATTAAGTTATGAAAGTTCTAATTTTCATAAGTGGATGGATATCATAAATGTGTACACTTCATGAATAACAATAATGTTTAAGATCTTGACTCATTGTCGTATGAAATCATTTAGTTCTAAGAGATATTTAGAACTAAAAAGAATTCAAAAAACAATGTAAAAAAATATAAAGCGAGACATATTGTTATTGAGATTTATAAAGAAAGGAGGCATTATTTTTCAATAGACCTTTTTTCTTGTGTCATCTGATGACTCTTTTAATATTATAATGACATCTGATAGCATATTTTGATTTTGAGACACATCAAATGGATGTTGATGTCACAAGTTTCATGAAGTTATAATTTCATTTGGTTTTGAAATTAGTTCAACATATGATTGTGTACGTCATAAGTTCGATGGGAGTAAGCACATTAAAGAAATCAAGAGATTTTTTATAAAACATTTTGAAATAAAAAATATCCTGGTGATACATCTTTTTTGTGTTACAAATTTAGATATATCAAAATTGTGCTTACAAATTAAGGAGATAAGTTTAGTCTCTACTTGTATCATGAGAATGACTTTGAGAGAATAGAAATTTAGAAAATTTCTTATGCATTAGCAATAAGAAGTCTTATATATGTTCAGTTTTGTACACATTTGAATATTGTGTACATTACTGAGATATTATGCAAATACTTGAGTAATCCAGAAATGAATTAAGAGAAAGTAGTCAAAAGGATCCAACGATATTTTACAGAGGACAAATTAGGTTGAGATCGTTGAATATTCATACTCCAATTTGTTAGATGCTCAAGATAGCCTGAAATCTACTTAGACTATATTTATTTGTATGATATATTATATTATGGAAGAGTGTTAAAAAATTAATTGTTACCCTGTTCAACTATAGAGAATTCATTACATGTTATGAGGCATCTAATTATGAAATTTGACTATGAAATTTTATCATGAAATTGTGAATAGTTGATGGTATTAAAAGACCATTAAAACTATTTTTGTGACAATAAGATGACAATTATATATTTCAATAACAATAGGAGCACAACAAAATTAAGGCACATTAAAGTTAAGTTCCTTGTTGTTAAAAGAAAGAGTGAATAAAAGATTAATGTCTATTGAGCATATTAGGACGAACTCTATTATTGTATATTCACTTACTAAGGAATTGTCACCCAAGACGTTTCTCGAGTACACTGATAATATGGGTATCATTTTAGTTCAAGATATTCAATTTTAGTGGGAGTTTATAATTATAAATGCTCATGATATAGACATATTATCTTATAATTATCTTATGTATTAAGGTTAATATCTGCATATCTATAGTTCAATTTCACTCTTTATCAAGATTCGGTAAAGTGGACTAGTTAGAAGTAAGCATATTATGATCACATTGCATGTAACTTTCATGCTACACATCCATATCAAAATCTTATTATTGATGACATTGATATATGTTACCATTGTTGAGTCAAGTTACGATGAATGCGATAAAGACTACTTTGATTCTTTATTAGTGTAATTAATGAATGAGATGTAGGATCCCAAAGGGCACCAAAAGGGGGTGAATTGGTGTTAATTCGAAAATGTCGATTTCACAAAGATCATCACGGAAGCACAAAACCGATTCTTTAAAATATTTTAAAATAAAGCAATTCAGATCATAAGCATAATATGAATGGGGAGAGAGAGCACGCAAAGACACGATGGCATTGACGAGGTTCGGCCACACCTTGGCCTACGTCTCCACTCTGACTTCTCGACTTTGAAACCGTCGGAGATTTCACTAGTCCATTCCTTTGTTCCAAATGGGGCAAGGAAGAAAGTCATTTACACTACTGTCTTTTCTCCGCTTCGAGAGGTAAGGCAAACTCTCCTCCTAAGAAGCTAATCTATTTATCTCGCTTAAGAGGTAAGATTTTGAACCTCTTGTACACAGAAGATCTCTCAGTTTTTTTTAACAAAAGTATTTCTCTCTTTTATAATTCTATGCTCACAAGAAGAGAAGAAAGAAAGAAGAGAAACCTATAAAATAAAAATTTTAAGAAATGATCTCTCTTTGATAACTTGAAGTTTTTCTTCAATGAGTGAATGGGTGCCTTTGCCTTTGGCTTTGGCACTCCTTTTATAACTTTCAATATGTGGAAAATTCATCCAGAAATTGTTCTACAAATTTCTCCTTCAAATTTGATCGTTATTGTTCATTTGACTTGGAGGCCGATCGACTGCACATCTGGACCGGTCGACCGGTCTATGTGACCGTTGCGCGTTTTCTTCAACTTCTGCGCTTGATCGGTCGACCGATTCGTCGATCGATACATCGATCGGTATTGGCTCGACGTCGTCCGAAATAGGCTCAGTATTTGTCGATTGACCGGCATCTTCTATTTGGTCGATCGGTATCATCTCGACATTAACTGGTTCTGGATCGGTCGACCGGCGTATTCATTTTGTCGATCGGTATTGTCGACCGACCTTTTTTTCGTCGACCGACAGGTTGACCGACCTACACTGTTTGATCATAACTTTCTGCACAGTTATTCAAATTAGATGATTTTTGAGTCTATGGAAAGCTAACAGAATTCTCTACAACTTTGATGTTCCACATTCATCCAAAACTAATGAGATCAGTGATAGTTATTTAATCAAAGCGTAGTGCATAAAGTTATTCATTTTTCTTTAAACTTTTTTAGCATTTCAACTTTAATCTTTCGAGGTTTGTTTCATCAAAATATAATTTTATATGTCACTAAAACTTTGACCCAACAATCTCCTCCTTTTTCATGAAGACAAATCGAGAAATATGAAAAAGATATAAGCTGGCGAAAAAATTGTAAAATCTTGTAAAAATAATTTTACTCACCCTAACACAACTTTTCTTACAATGGGAGATATTCATATAAAGTATATTCAGGTCATATTTCTCATATATTTCTCCCCCTTTTGTTTCATCAAAAAGTCGTTTGTTATTGAAGTATATAAGAAACCATATGTAACTCCCCCTTCATCAAATTTTTTTTAAAAAAAATATTCTTCCTCCTTTAGTCATATAATAGATATGCATAGTATTGTAAGTATTGAAATATAACTCCCCCTAAATTTATGGTTATTTTATAATGAAAACCAATTTATGAAAGCCAAAACAAAAATATATTAAAAATATGGCATAAAAATTTTGATAAAACAATGTGATATCGATGATATATTAAAATAATGTTTAATCATGCTCTCCCTATCACTGTGACCAATCTTTTATATATTCCTCTTTTCTGTTAAAAAATAGTAGTTTTGAAATTTTTGGGTGAAATAAAAAAGTAAGTGATACTTTTACCATAATCTTTGTGCCTTCACCACTTGTCCTTTACTTTGCATGTGAAGCACACCTGAAAAGTAATTATGTAATCTTGGTACCCAAATTTCTTTGAGTCCTACTTTGTTAGATAATGTTTCTTTCGGAATCCAAATCATGTCATGTTGTGTTGATTTTCTCATTTTGCATTGATATGCATAATGCCCATAAAATCCACATGTAAAATATTTAAAATGTGATTTTCTATCGTAAGGATGATTCCTAAGATTATATTTCTTTGCACAAGAAATAATTTTATTTTGTATATCTTTCAAAGAGATTTTCTTTCTTTACTTTTTCAAAGAACATGCTAGTTTTACAACTTCACATGCATGCGTGTTTTTCAAATTATTAATTTTGTTTTTTAGTTTTTCATTTTCCAAAAAATATGCATTATTTTCCTCGTTTAATTTTTCAATTTCATGTATTAATGTTTCATTTTCCTCTTTAATTGAGAAATATCTTTTTATAAGAGAGGATAGTTCTTTATTCACATCTAAAAAAAGAATTTCTTCGGAAGAGTTTGATGAGTCATAATTTGAGTTTGAAGAGTTAGAGATTACCTAATCGTCATGTGCCATCAAGCATATATATGTTTCATCACTAGAAGAGCTTGATGAACTACTTGTTTCACTAGACTCTTCATTTTTTTTTCTTTTTACCTTTCTGAGATTTGTCTTCTTTGTGATGTTTGTATGATTTTCTTGTTGGCTTTTCATTCTTGTCTTTCTTTTTAACTAACTTGAGATTCTTATATGATTTTCTTGTGTAGAGTGTGAGTTTCTTTTCATTCACTTTTTCTTCACTTGAATCTTCTTGTATTGTATTTGCCTTCAATGCCAATATTTTCTTCTTGGAGGTTTTTCTTCTTGATCTTCTTGGATTGAAATCTCATAGGTTAAAAGTGAGCCAATAAGATCATCAAAATCTAATTTGTTCAAATCTTTTTCTTCAATCACGATCCTCTTCGTATGCCATTTGAAGGAGAAAGATCTGAGAATCTTTTTCACTTTTTGGGGTTAGATCTTGGCTCGCCCAAGGAGGCTAAATCATTCAAAATATCATTAAACCGAGCAACCATATCATTTATGAATTCATTGTCATGCCTTTTGAAAGAATCATATTGATGATTTAAAATATTCAATCTAGATTCTTTAATTTTGTCGGTTCCTTCATATGTAGTGATGAGTTTTTCCCAAATCTTGATTGCAGTTTCACAACTTGAAATTCGATTAAACTATTGAATCCAAAGCACAATAAAAAATAATGTTTGCTTTCCAATCAAGTTTAGAAAAAATATTTTCTCTTTCTTTATAATCCATAGGTAACTTTTCATAAAGATAATAATATTTTTCAACTATGTTCCACATGTCGATATCAATAGAACAAATATATGCTTGAATTCTAATTTTTCAATATGCAAAATTTGACGCATTTAAAAGGGGAGGACGACTAATTGATTGTCCTTCTACAAAATTAAAACCACTTGATGCCATAGCTCTTAAAGATTGTTAAATCTTAAAAAATATGATTGAATCTTAGAAATGATTAGATCTAAAACTATTAGATCTAAAAATAAGATGATTCAAAGGAAATCAAAACAAGAGTAACCCGTTCTGATACCAATTGTAGGATCCCAAAGGGCATCAAGAGGGGGGTGAATTGATGTTAATTCGAAAATGTCGATTTCACAAATATCGTCGCGGAAGCACAAAATCGATTCTTTAAAACCTTTTAAAATAAAGCAATTCAGATCATAAGCATAATACGAATGGGGGGAGAGAGAAAATCAAACGCAGAGACATGGTGGTTGTTGACGAGGTTCGGCCACACCTTGGCCTATGTCCCCGCTCCGACTTCTCAACCTCGAGACCGTCGAAGATTCCACTAATCCCTTCCTTTGCTTCAAATGGGGTAAGGAAAAAAGTCATTTACACCACCGCTTTTTCTTCATTTTGAGAGGCAAGACAATCTCTCCTCCTAAAAAGCTAATATATTTATCTCGCTCAAGAGATAAGATTTTGAACATCTTTTACACAGAAGTTCTCTTAATTTTTTTTAAACAAAAGTGTTTCTCTGTTTTACAATTCTATGCTCACAAGAAGAGAAAGTTATAAAATGAAAACTTCAAGAAATGATCTCTCTTTGATAACTTGAAGTTTTTCTTCAATGAGCAAATGAGTGTCTTTGCCTCTGACTTTGGCACTCATTTTATAGCCTTCAGTATGTGAAAAATTTGTCCAGAAATTATTCCACAAATTCCTCCTTCAAATTTGACCATTACTGTTCATTTGACTCAGAGACCGATCGATCGCAAATCTGGACCGGTCGATCGGTCTATGTGACCGTTGCACGACTTCTGCACTTGATCGATCGATCGATCCATCGACCGATACATCGATCAGTACATCGGCTCGACGTCGTCCGGGGCAAGCTCAGTATTTGTCGATCGATCAACATTTTCTATTTGGTCGACTGGTATCATCTCAATGTCAATCGATTCTGGATCGGTCGACTGGCGTATTCATTTGGTCGACCGGTATTGTCGACCGGCCTTTTTTGCGTCGATCGGCAGGTTGACCGACCTGCACTGTTTGATCATAACTTTCTGCACAGATATCTAAATTAGATGATCTTAGAGTCTATGGAAAGCTAACATAATTCTCTACAATTTTGATGTTCCACATTCATCCAAAACTAATGAGATTAGTGACAGTTATTTAATCAAAGTGTAGTGCATAAAGTTATTCATTTTTCTTTAAACTTTTTCAGCATTTCAATTTTAATCTTTCGAGGTTTGTTTCATCAAAATATAATTTTATGTCATTAAAACTTTGACCCAACATGAGATTGTTTTAAGGCATTATAATTTTGAAAAGAAAGTTGAGCTCATTTTGATATGTATAATTATAAAGTTTCATATGTCATTCAAGTGGGAGATTGTTGGAACATAATTTCAATATTGGGTTTAATATGAATATAAGTTAATAATTGTAAAAATATATTAAGGCTCAAATAAAGTGATCAAAGTATTTATGGGCGTATTCTGATATGCAATTACATGTGTAGAGATAAAAAAAAGTGTATATACCAAAAGGTTAAAGAGTGTATATATACCAAAAGATGTATAAAGTTTAATAGATATATATATACATAAAATTCCAAAGGTATATAAAGTTTAAAGGTGTATAAATTTTCGTATACTAAAAGGTTTATGAGGATAAAAGGGTATATACATGAAGAACAAAAGGTGCATCAATGTCAAAAGGCATATATGGAGATCAAATGGTGCATTTGAATTTATTTTATGGGTGAAGATTCAGACCTTTTGTGCCTACTATAAATAGATGATCATAGTTCGCAAAACATATAGCAACTTGGATTGAAATCAATTTTGTTAAAGTACTTCTTTTGCATTCTTCATTCATGTGAAGAAGAATCGATTTTGGTGATGTCATTTTGAAAGTCCATTTCATCAAGTGTTTGTCAATATAAGAAGTCAATGGACATCTTGTGCATAATCGAAAGAGAGCACGACTATAAGTTTTCGCATTAATTTTATTAAGTTTCTTAATAATTCATCATAATTCGATCTAGTTCTATTACTACAGTTATTTCATGCATATATTAATAAAAGCATAAAATTAGTCTCCCGATTATCGTGAGAATACTTAATTAATCCACATAAATTAAAATCTCTACGTATCTTGCAATAAATAATAAAATGATATAGAGGAAAAAATATTTTATAGGGGTTCACTTTCATCAGAAGAGTGCTTAGATTTAAAGATTTTCAGTCATCATTTAAAATATTTTCACAATTTTAGGTCATCATTTAAATTTTTTCACAATTTTCACTTTCTTCGTCGTGAACTTAAGCTTTAGATAGATGTGATCTAATTTTAAAATATTTTTAACTATTAAAATTTATTTATTTTTAGCATATATCAATAAAAAAATTTATGGATAGGGAAAAAGTTAAAAGTATGAAATTTAAGAAAAAAAGAACTAATAATTTTTAGAATCTATTATTCATTATATAATTGATAATAAAATGACAATATCAATTATTATGAATAAAAATATAAGGAAAATATCCTGAATTCCAAATGAAGTGCAATATATTATTTCTAAAATTTTTTAATATGATGTAATAATTTGCACAAAAAATGTAGAAAAAGAATTTTGTACATTTAAAAGATAGCACACAAAGTACCTTGAATTAGAGCCAACTAGATAATCAAAACAATATTTCAATGCGTGAAAAAACAATTGGGAGAGATAGTTTGATAGAAGAAAAAAGGTTAGATTAAATAAGGGTGGTGTTAAATTATTTGACAAACAAACAAAATGGAATTTTAATGAAAAATATTCTGTTGAAAATAGGTGAGGCATCGTACAGACAAGTTATTTGACAAATAATACAAAAAGAAATTGGGATGACAGGATTCTGTAATGCCCTAGAAATTCAGCCCCAATTTGAAGGTCAAACCTTAGGTGGTATTACGTTTGCATCATTCTTTTTAACCTAATTACATATAACATCACAACGGAAACATAATAATATAGGAAATAATCAAGATAAAACACAGTGGAAGACTTCATAGACATATAAAACCCAAGATAATCATCTTGCCCATGTCCCATTCTAACATAAGGACCTCATAATACATAAATGAGTTCATATAAGAGTTCATGACACGACTCATAGGCTTTACATATATGACTCATTAAAGAGTTCGACATCAATATAAAAATAACATAAGATAATTTGGGTTATGCCCGACTGACATATGTGCAATCTCTACCGTCATGAGATTAGCGCCCTCGACCCTAAGTATCATCCATACTTGCATGGATCCATGAGATATAAGAGATTTCTCTCGTTATAGTATGTTGCGGCTCATGCATATTATGAACCTATAACATGATTTCTACATGCTATGGCATATACATTGCAACATAATAAGAACATAGGTATATGCATACTATGAACTACTTATGCATTCTATATGGTATGTGAGCAATCATCATGACAAGAGAAGATAATCATATAATCATTATTTAACTTTATGTTAAAGCATATCATGAAGTTATTTTGTATGTTGTGAGCTATTTATGCACTCTACATGACATGTGAACAATCATATAATCATTTAACTTTATACTAAATTATATCATGAACTTATTTTGCATGCTATGAACTACTTATGCACTCTATATAGTATGTGAACAATCACCATGTCAAGATAAGATAATCATATAATCATCATTTAATTTTATGCTAAAGCATATCATGAACTTATTTTGCTTAACTTTAACATCTTGATTCATAATATGATAAGAGGACATACATTGCCATTTCATTAAGTGTATACATTATCATCATCTTTATCTTTATGTTGCAAGTTATTCATTTTAGTCACCTTATGTGATTTTTATTTTTTAATCTTCTATCTTTATTTAGATAACTTTTTATCTTCGTGATTGGAAAGACCATGTTAATTTGTTGGACTTTGGCTAGTTAGGTCGGATCTCTTTCTCTCAATTGGAAATGCCACCACCAGGGGGTGAAACTCATTTCTCCGAAAACTCAACACTGAAGTTATCAAGTGAACACTTAGTCCCTCTAAATGATTACAACAAGACACTTTCAACCAATCCATCTTTTAGTTACATACATCAATACATGCATTCATTCAATACATGGGTTTTAATCCTATTTAGGGTTGTCCGTGCATAATTTTTCTAAGTAAGATCAATCATCATAACATAGATAATAAGGGAACGACGTCCACTCCATTTTCAAATAACTGTTGGTAGGGAAAAGGGCAATCGAAACATATTTCGGACGATCACCATGAAGTGAGCACCGAGTTAGTCGGCAGCGCAAGCATAAGTCCGAGGGGGTTGACTTTTGACATTCGAAAATGGGCGATCGAAATATATTTTGATGATCGTCGAGTGGGTATCAGACGACCAAGCTGGTCGACAATGTTCGCAGAAGCCCAAGAAGGTCGACTTTTGGTAACTTCATTTCAAATGACCGAAACACATTCGAACAATCGCTAAGTGAAAGGCAGATGTCAAACTGGTCGACACAGCTTTCGTAGAAGTCCGAGAGGATTGAACTTCGGCAATTCTATTTCGAATGACTGCTAAAAGGGTGACGAGCGACCGAACAAGTTGTCACAACATCGCTCTCGAACTACTACATTCTAAGCGAACGACCATCACTCAAAATGACTATTACATATACATCTTCACATCATATAATCAGGAATATGTTTTTTCACTAATCATCATAAACTTCATATCATAGCATTTGCAGTATAATAAACCATGAAAATTAGTAGAGATATGAGAAAAACTATCTGAATTAATAACCACATTCTTGTCCAATAACTTAACAATTTCATCATGAACTAAGCATAAATAGTGTTGTACCTCATAGTTCTAATCATTATCAATGAAATATATCCTCATTGACTGGAGCCTCGTCGTCGCTGCTGCCACTATTAGAGGAATGAAGGATGGGACGGTAGGTGGAAAGGAGGGAGGAGAGGTTGCGAAAGAGGTCAATGAAGAGGCGGACCTGTCGGGATGTCTCAAGCTTGAGCTTTCGGGCGTAGGCCATTGCGAGCCTGACGTGGTCACTGGCCTACTTTTGGATTAGCTCCATCCACTACCGGAGAGGGTCCGAAAACTTCAAGGCTAGCATGAATCGCATGGCGAGCCGCTCCACTGGTGATGACATCTCCTCCAAGGACGACGTTGTCACCAGGAAAAAGCATCCAAAGCGGTGGAAGAGGAGGAGAGCGACGACGAGGAGAGGGCGAGGGCTAGAGAGGATGGTGGCATGGCTGCAGGGTACGAAGGAGGCAGAGGAGCGGTTGTGGAAGTTCTGGTGTTCAAGTTCTACATCAAGAATTTCATCCAAATGCCACAAGAGAATTTCTATTTCACATAAAAAAGTTTTGGAAACTTTTGTTCCCCAATCCAAACATAGCCTTGTTGATAATGGCTATAAGAACACTCAAGTTAACTTCCATTCAGATGTGGTCCAACATTATCTTCATACACTTTGACATTTCAAATAAAACACCACATGCCTCCGATCACAGCACCGAGCTAGCATTACACAACAGAGCACCTGCAATAAGACAAGAGTCATTAGGATTATGAATAATGAACCTAACATTTCCTTAATCATTATGCTTAGTGAAAGGAATCATTAGTCACCTTCACCCATGAGGGCTACGGGCCTCTCATGAAAACCATATTGGGTGTGTGGAATGAGTTATCTCAAAAATGATAGATCTAATAAATTTATTGGAACAACCCGTCTCCATATCATTGAAATGATTCTCCATATCGTTAGCCAAATTTTAAAAAATAAAAGGCAAGAATCGAATCAAATGGCCCAACCAACAATGGTGGTTGATTCAGCTGACACTCGCTGGGTGCTAATAATTTTAAATTCGAGTCTTGAAGTCATTTCTTGATCAAAAAAATTAATATTTATTGCTTTATTCGAACTAGTCAAGTGTTAACATTATTGGCGAAGACCTCTTCGAACTAGTCAAGTGTTAGCATTATTGGCGAAGACCTGCCGTACACTCCGGG
This sequence comes from Pontederia crassipes, assembly GCA_030549335.1. Classification (NCBI taxonomy): domain Eukaryota; kingdom Viridiplantae; phylum Streptophyta; class Magnoliopsida; order Commelinales; family Pontederiaceae; genus Pontederia; species Pontederia crassipes. The sequence continues at coordinate 37,629,813 of CM060184.1, forward strand.
AGAAGAAAGGACTCTAAGTCGCTTCCTTCCTATAGCTAAGCACCCTCTAGCCGCAAAACAAATTGAGAAAATATGTATTTGAGATCATATTGAGCAAGGGACCGAAAATGTTGAGCAAGGGTCCAAAGTGACCTGCCATTTTTTTTTAACTGACATCGTAACGCCCGACAGTTAAGAAATAATAATTTTATAAAAAAAAGGAAAATATAAAGAATAAAATAATTTAATTATGAGAACATTTTATAGCCACCTAGACATCTTATAAATAATTCTACAAAATTTAAAAGAACAAAGAAAAACCACAAAAAAGAACAAAGAAGTCGTCTCAATGAGACTAGAACTCAGCAGATACACGGAGTAAACATAAATAATAAAAAAAAAAAGAAAGAAGAACTCGCGTGGAGTTTACTCTTTTCGGCCGATGGAGATTGCGGTTGCAGGTGGAGAATCCTCATCCACCGTGCAGCAATCTTTTGGCCCGGGGTTTCTTTTCTGGTTATTTCTTTTCTCGGTTGAGTTTGGCCGAAAGGAGTATAAATGAAAGGAGTTCAGGTGGGATAGTTTTTACGTCGAAAAAAATTTTATCTTTAAATTTTGAATGATTTTTTAAAATATAAAAAATCATCTTAATTTTTTTTCAAAAAAAGAAATCGGATTTTGATTTTTTAGAGTTGGAGACCTATTTATATTAATATTTTTTTAAAAAAATTAATAGACATTAAATACATCGTAAATTATATTTAAAAATTAATATTTAACTTATGTTCATAAGAAACTAAACTATCATATTATCGCATTATAATTTAATTATAATTGAAAATATTATTGTCAATTTTATACAAATTTTATTAAAATAGATTAATAACTTAATGATAATCAAATTTAACTACAACATAAGCCAATAATATACTTAATTTAATATATATGGGTAAAAAATGTCGGCCCCTCCGATTTGTTAGTCTTAATTTAAGCGAATTTACAATTTTTTCGAATGGTCCTTTCGATTTGATTAGCTTTCTCGATTTCATTAGATTTTTGGGATAAATTTTTCTTACACGTAGATCAATAATAATAATAATAATAATTACCTTTTATAGTGATAGCTTTAAGGAAAATATAGACAATTGCATAAAAGGTAAAACGGAGGGCCTATAAGTTTATCATATTTAAATTGTACATAGTAAGAAGGTATAGGCAAGATATCATTGATTAATTTAGCTATTACTTAATTAGTTTTTATATATTTCTGCATATTGTGTATATAAACATAAAGAAATAAATGCAAATGTATTTGTTATTTTCGTGGAGATTTGAGGGGGAGAATGCAAAATATCATCAATTACAACAAAAGAAGTCTAACGAATCTTAGAAAAAAAAGGAAGAAAAATAGCATAACTTTACTTCATTCATTGCCAAGCTTATTAATACATCATTCTTATCTAGCAGAAACCATACAAAAGATATAACACGCCATACAAAAGATATAACACGCCAAAGTATATGATCTAGACAAAAAGTCAAGGGCTCCTGCTAATATTCAAACCATAACATTCTGCTATATGATGTTATGATTGAGCTTCGGCATAGAAGATTCTTCCTGCCGTGGCTGTCGCAGCTCATCTCCTTCGGTCTGTGGTTGCTGCTGCATGGCGGCCGCCGGGACAGGAGCTGGTGAAGACGACGACTCTTCTCTCTGATCTGTACTCTGCATGGACTTGACTGGGACTGATACGGTCTTATTTCGCGGCACGAACGTAAATGCTGGATGCTTAATCGAACGTCCGCTGTGACGGCGCCGGGTGACCGCAGGACGAAGACGCCGGAAAGGTTTGGGGCAGAGGAGGTAGGTACCGGGAGAGGACACGCAGAGGTAACTGGAGGACACGAGCTTGCGTAGATAGTAAGGAAGGAGCTTGTCGTGGCCGGGCGGGAGACCGGAGAAGGACGAGACGATGTAGTCGGAGATGGAGTGCTCCGACGAACCGCCGGGCTCCGCCAATGCACACAGCGCCTCGCGCACCATCTGCGTATATTTAGTACATATGCACCAGATGAGAGAAGAGAAAAGGCATGCATCTGGTCGGTGCAGCTATGCCACGCAAGAGCAAAGCGTTACCTCTGCGTAGGGAGGGTGGTCGGGGATTGGCGGCAGCTGCGGTTCGAGGTCTGCAATGTGACGCTGCTCCGACTGCTGCTCCGGCGTCGGCTCCATTTGCCTGGGCAAACACTAGTACTTACTCTGCAGAGCGGCCTTCGTTTATAGGGCAAGGACACCAACTTGTGCCACCTCTTCAAGTAAAATATATATATAATGAGTTTAATGGACGCGTAACACGAAACGTTCCTATCATTATCGTCCATTTCAGATTTGCGGTTTAGATAAAAACCACCTTAAAACAAAAAAAATAACCTCTCTTCCCTCAAAACCAATCTTGAAATCACCTCACCCCACTAATCGTCGGCATCCTGACCGCCGACGCCGGATCGAAAGGGAGGGGAGGTGATGTTGGCGCTAATCGGAGACGAGGGCGGCGATCGTAAAAGAGAAGAGAGAGATCGAGGGGAGGGAAGGCGACGACGGCTCATATCGAGGAGCGGAGGAGCGACGACGGCGACGGCGCAGATAATCGGAGACGGAGGCGGCAATCGTAAAAGAGAAGAGAGATCGAGGGGAGTCATATCGGAGAGCGGAGGAGCGGCGGCGACGCAGATCAGAAGGGAGGGGCGACGGCGGCGCAGATCGAAGGGGAGAAGCGGCGATGACGTAGATCGAGGAGAGATCAAAGGGAAAGGGCGGCGGCACAAATCGAAGGAGAGGGACGGTGGCGGCGCAAATCGGAGGAGAGGGGCAACGACGGCGCAAATCGGAGAGAGATTGAAGGGGAGGGACGACGGCGACGTAGACCGAAGAGAGATCGAAATGAAAGGACGATAGTGACGCATATCGGAGAGAGATCGGAGGGGAGGGGCAACAACGACGGCGACGGCGGAGAGCAGAGGCGACGGCGCGGATCGGGGACGCCGGATGGGAGGCGGCGGCGACGGGAGCTGTGGCGACGATGGGGGCAGCGGCGGTGGCGACGATGGGGGCAGCGGTGGCAGCGCATATTGGGAAGCGCCGAAGGGGAGAAAGATGAGAGAGAGAAGAGAGAGAGGAGGTAGAGAAGAAAGAGGGGGAGGGAGAAGTGGTTTAGGGGTTAGGGAAAAGTAGTTAGATTGTTTTGATATGAATAGTAAATTTGAAATGGACGGTGATGATAGAGACGTTTCACGCTGCTACAACATGCAGCCGAACCGGAATGACGATATATGATTCTTTTTAACTTAAATGAGATTGTCGACGAGTCAGATTAGTGGAAATAATCAAAATGTCCAATCACAATCGAACTTTTATTCCTTTTTTAACTTAATTACTTTCGAGTAACACAACAAAACATTAATGTCAAACTTAATTAGTTTAAATGTGGAATAAATAACTCTGAGTAGGAGCTTTGGGATGGATGGATGAGCGATGAATGCCACGCGTGCATAATGTACGCACCAGATGATCGAAGGGCAATGGCTGCAGCTGCACTGCACCAACACCAACACCAACACCAACCATGAAGCAAAAGGACAGTGGAATGCATGATGATGACAATTAACTGTCGCCTCCGCGGGAGAGAGAAAGAATGGACGTGATGCCACCACTCGATCCCCTGGGGAGATTACGAGAGAGAAATGATAAACGTCGATAGAAAGAGTGCAGAAATCACCCAAAGCAAAAACAAAACAACTCCTATTTATTACTCTCGATTGAAAGAGTGCATCATGTACGCATGCACCAGATGAAGGGCAAGACGTCAACCCCCCCCCCCCCGGGGGGGGGGGGGGGGGGGGGGTGTGTGGGTGGGGGAGAGAGAGGGAATGGAATGGACGTGATGCCACTCGACCTGCTCTGCTGTCACGGAGATTACGAGAGAGAAATGATAAATCTCAACCCAAAGTGTGCAAAACAACTTCTATTTCTTCTCTCTTCTCAGAGATCTTGTTCATATTTTTATTGTCAAACATTAAGTTTATAATTAAATCTTTGAATTTTAAGAATTTGTCTTTATTCCATCCTAAAATGTTATTATTCTTATCATAAAAATAAAATAAATATATATTATTCTAAAACTTATTAATCTTCTATCAAAGACCGTACAAAATAATGTTGCATCTGATCTGTGCCCCTCCTCTCTCTCCCTCTCTTCGTGCCCGTTTCTGCTTTGATTTTTTTCTTTTTAAAAGAAAAATTAATGGCTGGAGATATCTTGATAACAAATTTCGGGCACCATCTTTCACTGATTTGATGTCTATGCAGAGAAATCTTTAATCTTTTTGGGGTTTGTAAATAGATGATTCGATATCAAGAGCCCACTATACCGAAAGATGAAATAAAGAAAATAAATGCGTAATCAGTTTGTTGACCAAAAAAAATGAATTCAAAATAAATGGCGTAATAGCAAAGTCGGATATCAGGATTTTATTCTATCATCGTGATCAAGTCATATTAACAAATATGATTAATTTAACAGGTGTAATTTATTTAACTTTAGATGATACATTTTTATTATCAAATTACTCAAATAAATATATATTATTTTATCTAAAAAAATATATAATCAATTTAATGATAAATTATAATCATTAAATTAATTAAATGATAAAAAATAAACGTTCTATATGAAGATGTAGAACGGAGTACTCTACGTACTCATTAACCCCTTTTCAATATACCGATTCGAGAATACCAAATAATTTGAAACAAAATGCATGTTCTAAAACCCCATAATCATTTTAAAACAATTTTCAATATACCGATTCAAGAATACCAAATAATACGTTTCGTAGAATTGTTTTAGAAATAATTATTTTCTTAAAGATAACAGTTGAATGTATGTTTCTATTGTACTGTGAGAAGAACATAGGATGCTAATGCAATGAAATTATATATTTTTTTAAGGAAAAGTTACTATCTATTTAATGAAAGGGTTAGAGGAGACCTCATACAATAATCCTTGAAATGAAGTGACTCCTGGAAAAGATTGTCAGTATTGGAGCAAGTCAAATTTATAAAAAAATCAACATTGCGATTAGCTTCCCGATCCCAAGGAGGGAGAAACTCTTTGCAACAAACATTTAATTTCATAAATCACATTAACAATATGCACTTCATAAGGTTCCACTAGTAGCAGATTTTGAATGCAAAAGAGCTCCAGCTATATATATATATATATTATCTACATAATTGAGTTCATTATATCTTATAATTCAAAATTAATTTCATATAATAGTGTGAAATCTATAAAATAATGCAGCAAGCCTATTTACGTCATACTACGTTTAGCTTTAACAAGTAAAGTTTCTGAATGCTATTTATCTATATAAACTATTTATTCAATTCTTAAAACATAATCAATAGTAATATTTTAACAAATTGGAAAAATTACTAACCCTTTGAAATTGTGAACATAGTACACGATTGTTAAAAAATGTAATCGTTTTTCTTTCTTCAAAAGAGAATATCAAATTTCTCACTTATAATTTTTTATAGTAATTGATTAAACAAACACATATTACTCAACAAAAATTAAATCATCATATAATTAAATATTTTAATCTTATTCAAACTAATTATGTTTCATAATTATTTTAGATTAAAAAAATAATTATTTCATTTTAAATTTTATGAAATATGTCATATTCATAATTTACAAATATGTATGCATTAAAAAATAATGTATCATAAATAGTCATATATGAATATATAATAAGCACACAAATAATCATACAATTCATTTACATATAAATGAATAATATTTTCCATACTCTTATAATTAACATAATCATACAAATAATCATATTCTTATTATCACATGCATAATTCAATATTTATGTCACAAAATTCTAATTATGCACATAAAGAAATAATTAAGAATATCATGCATACATTGTTAATTAATTTTATTTCCATCATGTCAAAACAATATGCAAAATATTTCATGTGTAATAAAAAATATATAGGAACATATTCTTATTCATAAAGAAATTTAATTTCTCATAAGTAATGTGTATATTTCACGTGAAAAAATAATGTGACAAAAATATTTTACACAATTAGCATAACTATATGAGTAAACTATTTATAAATTCACATAACCCATATTATACCTAATATATAACCTAATTTCATATATGTACGTGTCCTTTTATAAAGAAAATAAATTCTTATTATGCCCTAATGAGTTTTAGGTTCATTTCTTTCGGAGGAGAGTATATTAAACTTATAAGGTGTACTTCAATGTTATAAAATTTGACCGGATCATTGACCTAAAACAATGAACGAATCAATTTGAATCGATCAGGTTGAATCGATCTGTCGGATCGTATAATATAACTTAATAAAATAAGATAAGTTAAAGAGTTTATTGTAATACTAAAAGTATGCAATGTCTTATATAGCAATACATTAATCATATAAAATATAGTAAAATAAAATAAAACAATTCAGATGAAAAAAAATATAATAAGCTAAGAATAAATTATGTTGTCAATCAAATATTTGTTAAAGATAAAACTTGTGAAGTAATTACAAATACAATAATATGGATGAAATCGTATATAGGTAAAAGAGAACCAAAGGAAAAGGTGTCTCAATATAAATTTTATGCGAAGATATAAATAATATATTCAAAAAAATTTAATTTTTGTATATTTTATTTTTATCATTTTATAATTTAATCCGGTCAGAGACATTCAAACCCGTTGAATTCGAATTTGATCGGATCAACGGGATAAATTTTGTGGACAAATATTACAGTCAAAGGAGGTAAATTAAATTTTACACCAGTCTAATCCATTATTACTATCTTCAATATGCAATCTATTGTGTCACGGAGAAAAGCTAGAGAAGGGAAGTCCAAGCTTCCATTTTTACAAGGAAAAATATGTTTCAGAATCTTTTTTCTATTCGGAAACCAAAAGGTTTCTTTCAGGGTGTGTTTGGATGTCGGACTTGGGCAAGAACGACCTTCACAAGAGGAATTTTTCAAATTTCAGTTACGTGATAGCGGAGAAAACTTTTTTGACAAAAGTTCCTGTCAAAAAGTTCTGGCAAAATGTGAGAACTTTTTGGAATGAGTTCACCAGTGATGCATCCCGGGATCGTGTTGTGTCGTTGGGGGTTGCCATTCTAGTCGAGCACCGTCATCTCGTCGTGGTCGATGTCGCTGCCCACCTTGCACCTCTCCCGATGATGACGCCATCAATGACCCCTTCCCCTGCCGCTCCTTCTTGCTGCCCACCTTCATCTTCTCTGTGAGGCTTGTCGAGAGCCGTCGCTTCGAGACGGGCACAAGCAGCACCGTCGGAGGTAAGGACATGTGTGTCGCCACGACTGGTACCAGATCTATCATCGACACTGGTTTGTCGTTCCACAGCCCTTGCGAGGGCTTTTATTGTTGTTGCAAAAAAATAATCGATGATCAGGGGAGCTTCGATTCTGACGATACGATGGTCAGCGGCAGCGTTCGAACGCTGCAATCTAGTAGCTAGATTGATAGAAACATTCGGGTACGATCAATTTCTATTGACGCGGCTCGAATCGTTTTCTTCGTTGGCAGCATGGTGAACCGAGTTCGACGGCGATTCAAGGAATTCCGATTATTCTGTTGGAATGATTTTGAAATTCGTTGGTTGTAGGCTCACGGGCATGGGGCGAAGATGATGAAGACGAAAAGGGAAATTCTTGTTGAAACTAGAAAAAGGGGTTCCAAAAAAAAGATGGTCTGTTCCCCGTCGCCCGTTGTTCAACCAATCCAAGTTCTAGTTGCACAAGAATTTTATCCAAACAACATCTAAGAACTTTCATTTCGTATCAGAGCTTTTTGAAAAGAATTTTAAAGAATTTTGATTCCTCGATCCAAACACAATCCAAAAGAAACTACTATTCCACTGACCAATTTAGTTGTATGCAATTTGTATTTTTAAATAATTAGTATTTGTATGCAATTTGTTTTTTCTAAACAAATTTTTTCCTTAGAAAACATTTTTCATTCTCATGCAATTTGTCATGTGAAATATATAATAATTAATATTTGTATTTCTTTTAAACTGTTTAATTGTGAAAAATATACAAATATAAATTATTACGTGTCTTTTAAATGTGCGGTTCAACTTCCAAACTCATGTCGTATTTTTTAAATTATTACGTATTTTTTAAACGTGGGGTTCAACTTCCAAACCATATTTGTAAAAGATAGTGTTTGGTCAATAGGCTAGCAGATTTTTTTGGCAAAATTTGATCTGTGGACAAATTAAAAGATAGCCTTTAATTTTCAAAACAAAAAAAAGGAAAAAACTTGTTAAAGCAAAGGATATTTTTTTAAAAAAAAATAATTTGTCAATTTATTACTAAACGGCAAAACTGAAGAAACCAAGACAATCGATCCCAAAAAGCAAGTTAGAAAAAGTTGTTCCAGAAACATTTGCAAAAATATATCATCATATGCAACAAAAATAAATCAGTTACAGACAAATCATCAAAAAATAGGAAAAAGATCTGCTAAAACTTCACTTCGTTCATTGCCAAAATGATTAATATAAGCAGAAACCATACAAAAGACATGATAGGCAGAAGTATATGATCTAGACAAAAGGTCAAAAGAGCTTCTGCTAATATTCAAACTAGAACTTTGGTAATATTATTGTGCTTTCACATAATAAAAACTTATGGCAGCAGATGTTTGGGAAGATTCTTCATCTGACTCTTCCAGCTCATCTCCTTCGGTCTGTGGTTGCTGCTGCGTAGCGGCCGCCGGGACAGGAGACGAAGACGTCGACTCTTCTCTCACGTCTGGAATCTGCGTGGACGTCGCTGGGACTGATACGGCCTCATTTCGCGGCAGCAACGTAAGTGGATCCTTAATCGGACATACGGCCTTAATTCGCGGCAGCATCGTAAGTGGATCCCTAATCGGATATACCCTGTGACAGCACGGCGCGACGACGGCCCTCGTGCTGGGGGAACAGCCGGGCGGCGAACTCGTACGACGGCGATGCCGGATGAAACTAGGGATAGGTTCGGGGCCGAGGAGATAGCGACCGGAAGAGGTCACGTCGAGGGGGCTGGAGGACACGAACTTGCGTAGGTAGTAAGGAAGGAACTTGTCGTGGGCGGGCGGGAGGCCGGAGAAGGACGAGACGATGTAGTCGGAGATGGAGCGCTCCGACGAACCGCCGGGCTCCGCCAGTGCACACAGCGCCTCGCGCACCATCTGCGTATATTGATTATATATGCACGAGAGGAGAGAAGAGAAAAGGCATGCATCTGGTCGGTGCAGCTGTGCCAAGGAGGAGCTAGCAAAGCGTTACCTCTATGTAAGGCGGGTGGTCGGGGACTCGGGGACGGGCGGCAGCTGCGGTTTGAGGTCTGCCATGTGACGCTGCCCCGACTGCAGCTGCCAGCTGTTGCTGCTCCGGCGTTCCCTCCATTGATGCGATTGCCTGTACAACACTAGTACCAGTCCGCAGAGCGGCCTTCGTTTATGCTATTATACTGTAGGGCACGAGGTGCGTTTGCTGTCAAATGGAGCTAATAAATTCGTGTCAGCGTCGGAGTCCGATAAGTCACTCAAGTAAGTGAGGGGAGAGGGTAAACACCTTGAGACGCCAACTTGTGTGCGTATATAATTAGATGGTAGTAACTTTTAGACAGACAAATTAGATTAGTGGAAATAATCACAATCGCAGCGAATTGTTCAAATTTTCTTTTTGGAGAGTAACACAGAACATTAATATCAAACTTAATTAGTTTAAATGTTAAATAAATAACTCTGAGTAGGGCTTGGGGGTGGGTGGGGGGGGTGTGGGGTGGGGTGGAGTGTCGTGGCCGGGATGGATGAGCGATGAATGCCACGCGTGCATAATGTACGCACCAGATCGATGAAGGGCAATGGCTGCAGCTGCACTGCACTGCACCGCCCATGAAGCAAAAGGACTGGATGATGACATAGACAATTAATTCTTGTCAGCGGGGACAGCAACAATGGAGAGAGAATGGACGTGATGGCCACTCGATCCCCTGCTGTCGTGGAGATTACGAGAGATAAATGATAATTCTCCGCTGAAAGAATGCAGAAATCACCCAAAACAAAACTACTCCTGTTTCTTCTCTCTGCAGCTGTTGCCCTCCTCCTCATGTTTGTTCTTTTCTGCCTTACTTTTTTCTAAAAAGAAAAGTTAATGGATGAAAATATGTGACTAATTTTGGAAGAGTAAATTTCAGCTGTAGTCATCAAATTTTAAAAACATTTTAATTAAAACCACCGCGATCGATTATATTTAATAAATCGTTGATCTAGATGTTTACGTGACACCACGTCTTCATCCAAACTTTTTTTTATCTACATGGTCATTCAACTTTTCAAAATTTTCAAAAAAGGTCATTCAATTTTTCAAAATTTCAATCACGGTCATCACTAAAATTAAAATAAAAATAATAATAAACTTAAAAAATAGAAAATAGAAAATTGAAGACACTTAGATTGAATCGGTACATTTTTTGTCACAACCTATTCGGATCGAGTCGTCCAAACTTTTTATGTGTATTAAATATATATAATATTATAATAATTAATATTTTTATAATTATGAAAAAATTAGAAAAATAACATACCAATTATATCTTTATATTATATTATTATATTTTTATATAATACCGAGTCAAATCGTAATGTCTCATCCAACGGAGTGTTAGGCACAACCCAACATCCAGCGGGTTGCTAAGCCAAACACAATTTTTTATATAATATTATGATAACTAATAATTTTAATTTTTAATATTATGATAATTAATAATTTGACTCAATAATTTGTTGAATGTCGGATCGTGCCTAGCACTCCGCTAGAGGAGCCATTACGATTTGACTCGACTTTCTAATTATAATATATTTTATTATTTTAAATTTTAGTGCAAAAAATAAACTGTGTTATTTTTAAAAAAAATCCTTAACTAAAATAATTAATTACCATAATATTATATATTTAATACACATAAAAAGTTTAGGCGGATCGATATGAATGTGTCATGCCAAAAAATATATCGAGTCAGTTTAAGTGTCTTCAAATTTTTATTTTTTATTTTTTGTTTATTATTTATTATTTATTATTTTAAGTTTTTAATGATGATCGCGATTGAAAATATGAAAAGTTGAATAACCTTGTATGAAAGTTTTGAAAAGTTGAATGACCATGTAAATACAAAAGAAAAGTTTGGATGGAGCAGAGAGAAAAATGTCAACGTGACAATTTTTATTTTTTTAATTTGATATGGAGGAAAGAGAAAATGCTGATATGATGCTATGTAAGCATCCACGCTAGTGTCACGTCATAATTTACTGATTTACTGACTATAACCGATCGCGATGACCTTGGCTGAAATGATTCTAAAGTTCGATGACCGTTGTATTACAAAATGAAGTTAGATGACCTTATTAGAAATGTCCTCTAAGTTGGATGACCATCATTGAAATTTACTCCTTTTAAGAATAGTACTTCAACTTTAATAAAAAATAAAAAATTGTAAACATTTCAATTTAATCCCTTTTACATATTAATTATTTTTAAATCATATTAGAGAATAACTTTAAATCATAAATGATGATTTAGTATTTATTATGATAGAATAATAAATAACATATATCTACCTTTATATACTATAACAGAACAACATTCTTAAAAAAATGCCACATAGAGAAGAGAATGAGGGCCTTCTCTGTGCGCCGACAGGGGGCGCCCTCCTCCTTTCTCTGTCAACGTGCGCTGGAGGGCGATGAGGATGCCCCCTCTCTATGATGTCATGCCGGAGAGGTGAGAGGCCGTCGGTGTCGGTGCAAGGAATGAAGGGGCGACAGCTCAAACGGGGTGGGGAGGGGGGGTCCCACTCTTTCCTCGCGTTGACGCTGACACAACTAAAGAACGAGGGGACAATGGCCCCTCTCCACGACCTTCCGCAGGAGGTCGCCCCTCTTTCCTGTCATCCTTCAGCGCGTGTCGACGAAACCCTCCTTTTTCTATCAACGCGCACAGAGAAGGAGGCGGTCTCCCTTCCGATAATCATTGATGGTCGTAGAGAGAGGCGATGCCCCCAATCCTTATCATCTCCAAGTGACATTGTTTTATTTTTTAATTATTATTTATATTTTTTAACATTATCACATCAATAAATACTTATGTGAAAAAGAGAGAAGACATTACGGCGATGCCACGTTAGTTATGCGATCGAAAAATGAACGATTGACGGTGAAAAGAACATTTCGTGTAATGAGTTAAAAGATGGAGGGTATGCGTGTTACAAATTAAAATTAGAAGATAGCACTGAACAAATATGAAAGTTGAAGAGTATTTGGTGTAATTTATTCAACATTATTAGTTTTTTTTGCTTCAAAATCTTTATGCATAAATGATTCTATCCTTTTGGGGATTTGTAAATTGATTTGACATCTGGAAGCCACTATACCAAAAGTTGAAAAAAAGAAAATAATAATAATATTACCGAAAAGAAAGAAAATAATAATAAGTCTGTTGATAACAAATTGAATTTGTCGTTGGATGGAGAGCAAATATTCAAATTCGAGTATGTAAATATTTCGTTAAATGTGTTAAAAAAAGCATAAAAGAAACATATAAAATTAATGAGATTCATTTTTATCAAGCTACATCTTTGGATGATGGTGACTCTTTTATTATGAAATATTGATTATTATAATAATATAAAATAACTCAGACATCACAAAAGTCTATATAAGGAACTTCAATATAAAATAAGGAATAAAAATCTAAAATCATTTATATTTCAGAGACTTTGCCCTTAGATCCCCCTTGATCAGGCCCCTAGGCAGCAAGACCCGTACAGGACGAGCGATGTCTGATATAGGGGATCATCTTGGATTATAGTTGGATTCAAATTTAATGCATTATCAAAAGTGACATCTGGAGATTTTATCAGATTAATTAAATTTGATAGTGAATCAATTTCTTATTTATGAATAGTGTGCATAATCATTGTACTACGCAAATTAAACCATCAACATCTATTTCAAAAACCAAGAGCCAACAGAAAAAAAAACACAAATTGAAAAGTCTATCCTAGTAGGATACTACGATTTCCAATTTTCAATATACCCATACAAGAATTCTAAATCATTTGAAAAAAATGCACTTACTAAAATTAGGTTTGATAGATTTATATTAGAAATGGATTTAATGGCTATCCAACCAAGAAATGTAATCCTAAATGGATGCGATGGAAAATCTACAGTGGGACAACATGCGTGGTGGTTCAATGGGCGCTGGTTCGATAAGATGTGTGCGATTCGGATTAGTTCGTGTATTCTAGCTCATTCATCGATCTTTGACACATCATGCACTGGTCTCCTTGTCCCCCGACGAGTTTGTCTCACTGTCGTAAGGTTGGAAGGAGGTCCTTGAGGTCGTCTCCCCCATCTAAGTTCCCTAGAAAACTTGTAAACTTGTCATGCGTCCTTGAACGTCCTCGCATTGTCACCTGAATGAACGAAGTCCCCGAGATGAAATGTGACCATTGACATCCTGCCCCACCGTAGATCTTCCATCGCGGTGCTCTTCCATTTGGGATTGCATTCCAATCAACTTAAATTGGTAGGACAGTCGTTAAATCCTTTAGAAATAGTCATTTAAAAAATAGTTAAGGTATCTTTCTATTTGTTTTAGAAATAGTCAGATATATATATATATATATATATATATATATATATATATATTAAGGTGACACCACACCATGCACCCACTTCATCTGGAGCGTCTGATCTGAGATGGACGGATCAGATGGAGGCACGTCGGTTCAATACTCGATTCATGCAACATGAGAGGCAGTTCACAAAAAAAATCGATCGTGCAAAGGGTGAAGGAGGGCGAGCCATTCCTCTTCCGGGAGATGACACCGGGCGATAATGGCGCAGCGTGACGGGCGATGACGGTGACAGGCGACTGGCCACATACGATCTCTACGCGACAACAAAGCTCCAACGAGGAGACCTGCGCAACATCGAAGCTCCTCCACCCACACAACGATGGAGATCTGCGCAAGTCGCGAGTGGTTCAGCGGCAAAGCTGCTCGCAAGTACAATTCGACGATGATATGCAAGCGACAAGTGAATCTGGATTGATTCGGCGACGAGCTGTGACGGAGGGCGATGGTTCGGCGGCTAGCTGCGAGTGGCGAGCGAATCTAGATCTGCACGACGGAGGGCGGCACTTTGACACGACCAAGTCTAGAGCGACACCGCTGCATCAGCTGGGGGAGATCGGAGATGCAATTCACCTCTGCTGGAGGGGAGATCGAAGATGCGATCTGCCACGGCTAGAGGGGAGACCGGACCTTCGTTCAAGTTCGCCGCCCTTTGCTTGCAAGATCCCCGCCCTCCGCGCAAGATTGCCGCCCATTGCTCGCAAGATCATCGCTGATCTTCGCCATTCTTCGATCAACTTCGCTCGCATATCACAGACGCCCTTCCGCTTGTCGGATGTTGGCGGAGATAGACGACACTCGATGTCGGCGACCTCCTCCATGCGAGGTTGGAAGAATGACTCGTCTACTCGCGTTGAACCATCCTATACGCTGAACCGCCTCTACCATTCCCTTGAACCGAGTATCGAACCGGCGTGCTTCCATCTGATCCGTCCATCTCAAATCGGATGGTCCAGATGAAGTGGGCGCACAGTGACACCAAAAGTGGTGTCACCTTAATATTCCTCTTCTCAAAGTACTTTCTCGTTTTAAAATTCTAACTAACCATAACAAATAAAAATCAACTAATGATCTTTTATAACCTTTCTTTCCTAATGAACGATTTATTTAATTATTAACTCAATTTGTAGAATTTATTGTGCTGCCATGCAAGACAACAAAATCATGCATGAAACAAATGGGCACCTCGGCACACATTATTCATATTATTTTTTTAATACTGGTCAATCTCCCTCAGCTGTAGGGGATATGAAAAAAAATCGAAAACCTACAAATTGATCCGATCGACATGAACTTTTTAGAATTAAAAAAAAAACTTAGGAATTTTTAAAATTAAAAATCACTCGAGGAACCCGTTAGCTACCTACATAATTAAAAATTTATAATATATACATATATTAATACTATATTTAAACTATTTATAAAATTATGCAATAAACATATTATTTATCATATTATATGTATAAAAAATTCAATATAAGTCATAAATAGCACTATTATAATATATAACACGTGAATTTCACATGTCGTTAATTTATCAAATAAAAAATCTCTTTATATAAGGGCTCCGAACAAATTATCCGAGAAAATTGATAAAGTTTTTTAAATTTTAAAAATCCAACCTATATATATATATATATGATAAACTTATAAATAAATTTTAATATGATAAACTTATAGGCCCTCCGTTTTACATTTTATGCAATTATCAATATTTTCCTTAAAGCTATCACTATAAAAGATATGAATTATTATTATTATTATTATTATTATTATTATTATTATTATTATTATTATTATTACTATTATTATTATTGATCTACATGAAGGAAAAACGTTACTGTTACTCCCTTCGGCCAAAAGATTGAGTTATGGTGGATGAGAATTCTCCACTTGCATCTGCCATCTCCATCGGCCGAAAGATTAAAAACTATGGACTTCTTTGTTCTTTTTTGTGGTTTTTCTTTGTTCTTTTAAAATAGTAGAATTATTTATAATATGTCTGGTTATAAAATGTTATCATAATTAAATTATTTTATCTTTTTATATTTTCCATTTTATAAAATTATTATTTTTAACTGTCGGGCGGCTACTCCTATCTCGCCCTAGGAGTTGTAAAAGAAAGATAGTGATAGAATAATATTTAATTTTGTACTACAAATTTGTCCGAGTAGTGTAGCGTGAAATAAAATATTAGTGGATAGTAAAAATATAACTTTTACTTCAATTTTGACAATGTGATGATTATAATATCAGTGTTACGGATTGTGAAACAGAATGTTACGAGAAATTGTTATTAAACGTAAGAAATCTGAATTATAATATTTCTTCAATTTTTTTTGAAAATTTTAATTGTAAATCAAATCCAAATTTTACCATAAGTCCATCCAGAGTTTAATATGAATTTATCTTATTTTAACATTAAAATACTTTAAATTAGATTGAATTTCTATCAAATTTCTTGGAATATGTTGATGTGCCTTGAATTTTGTACCTTGTAGCCAAAATTATGAAAGAAAAAAAATGAGGATATGTAATGGATGCGAATGACTTAGTCCATTAGAGTTAGGATTAGGTTATGGACTTTATATATATACGAGGGTTAGGGTTTTATCTCGATGTACTCTTTTTTGCTTGATGCACGAAATTCATGCCCAACTTTTATATTTATTCCAAGTTTAGGAGTCTTTTGTGTTTTAAAGTAAAAATTTATTTTAAATACAAATAAGTTCTCTTGAGATTTATTACTACCTAAGCTTGGTCAAATTTATGATAGGAAATGGAAATGTGCTGGAATTTAGATGAAAAAGCCGAGGAATACTACTTCCAGCAACTGTCATGGTCGTGCCATACAATGTCACGGCCGTTCCACATAGGCTTGGAGATTGTTCTGTCACGGTCATGTTGTATAGCTACACGCTTGTGTCATCTTCTAACGAAGATTCATGTTCTGTCACGACCGTGCATCCGAGAAATAAGATCGTGCTGCTTTATGTTGGAAGAACCAAATTCTGTCACGGTCGTGCCACTTAAATGTCACGGTCGTGACAGCGGTAATTTTGGCCATTTTTATACACATTTTTATAAGATTTCGAATTGTTGAGCTATGCTACAGAGAAAACTATATAAGGAGACCTCAAATTAACTAGAAGAACATCTTTAGAGGGCAGAATTCAGAGGTTGAAGGCTTGATGAAGACGATCCAGAGGATACAACGAAGTTCTGCCGAAAACTCGAGAAAGGACGGTAGAATTAGGAGTAGTTCTTCTTATTCTCTATCCTTTTTCTGAAACATTATTTAGATTGATGTACTCTAATTTATTAGAGTAGTTCTTTAGGATTATCTTGATTGAACCCTATTCTTTATTAATTCTTCGTACAATTAGTTGATGGGTTAATAATATTGTTTGATGGTTTTATTAATTGTTGTATGAGATTTGTTCTTTGGAATCTTTTTATTATCTGAAAGGAAGTTTTAAGATTCTCTAGAGTTTTTCGCTGATTTTTCTCTTACGTGCCACTTTTGAGAAAATCTTAAAAAAACTCAATTGTGTTGTTGTTAAGGTGACTTGAGAAAGCCCTTAACTTTATACTCCAGTTGAATGCGTTTTGAGATTGAATAAATTAGATTAAAAACCGAAAGGATTAATCTCTTTTGTTGATTTCAAAATAAGATTTAAAGCCTGAAATATTGGTTAAATCAATTTGGAAATTTTACTTTATTTATTCATCATCTTTTGTCTAAGACTTCATACATGAATAGTGGTATTAATCAAGATAAGTCATATTCATCAATTCTATACTTTTAAACCCCTTTGATCATAGTTTTACATTTATAGTATTTATTCATTTTATTTTCACAAAAACATAACTTTATCATCTTTTCTCAATTTATAAGTAAGAGAAGTTATTAATTATTTCTTGTCCTTATGGGAACGATAACTCTACTCATTCACTTTATTACTTGAGCGACTAGTACACTTGTTAGTGTTTTCTATCAATACTACACGCATCAAGTTTGCTCATAGTGAATTTCTTTTGCCGACGGCCTCCTTTGCCCGTGGATATTTTTCTTTTGTTCACTTTGATCAAGAGAATTTTACCATATTAAATCATTGTGTTCATCTTCTCTTTTATTATTCTACTTCGTTATCTTGATTATTCATCGATCCTCGGTGTTCTATTCCCAACAAATTGTTTTCATAGTCGAGTTTTTCTACGAAGATGATTACAAGGAAATTCGACGAGAATACAAATTTCAGTTTGTGATAAGTTCGGATGCTTGCCATCCTAATTCAGAACGGGTTGAAGAAGGCGTTATTGGATCAAAAGCCTGAAGCTATGGAGACGTCCGCCTGGGAGGAACTTGATGAGAGAACCATGTTTGTGATCTAGTTGTGCCTGACGAACGACATTTTTCAAGAAGTTCTTGCAGAGAAGACAGCGGCTGATCTCTGGACGAAGTTAGAAACTCTGTGTTTGACAAAAACCCTAACAAATTGACTTGTGTTGAAGCAGCGGCTATACACCTTTCATATGGCCGAAGGTATGTCAATCAAATTGCATATTAGTGAGTTTGTTGCCCTTATCAATGATTTGAAGAACGTAAATGTCAAGGTCGATGATGAAGATCATGTGTTATTACTTTTGTGTTCTCTACCATTTTCATATAAGATTTTTAAAGAAACTGTGATTTATAGTAGGGACAAACTTATTTTTGAAGATGTTAAAGGCAAATTTTTTAGTAAAGAAAAATTGAATAATGAGTTGGGATCCAACAACAAATTTGATGATCAAGCTTCAAATCTGATTGCAAGAGGTAGACATTAGATGAAAAATCAAAGTCAAGATAGATCCTGATCCAAGTTGAAGAACATAGATAAAGTCTGCAACTACTGTATAGACTATAGAGTATTATAAATTACATAACAAGAATACGAGAACGAACCAGAGCAATGAAAAGAAAAATCAAAAAGTTGATGTTGCAGATGTCATTGTAGCCGAGAGTGAGAATGAAGATGTTATGCTGGTAACGACATCAAATAAATTCAGATCATCAAATGAATAGATTCTTGATTCTGAATGTTCATGTCATATGTGTCCTAATAAATATTGATTTTTAACGTATAAATTTATTGAGGGTAGAGTCGTTCTTATGGGCAATAATGTTGTCTGTAAAACTATTGGTATTGGGTCCATTCAGATTAAGATGCGTGATGGAATTGTTAGAACATTATCTGAAGTCATGCATGAAAAATCTCATTTTGCTCGGTGTATTAGACCCAAATAGTTGCAAAGCTGTTATTGAGTCTAATGGAATGAAGATTTCTCGTGGTGTTCTTGTGCTGATGAAAGATCTCAAAATCGATAGTTTGTATATTCTTCAAGGTTCAATTGTGACAGATTCAGTAGCAATCTCATCAACTTCATAAGAGGATCGCACAAAATTAATGTACATGCATTTGAGCCATATGAGTGGGAAGGGCATGCAAGTTCTCAGCAATAGAGGTCTTCTTTCCGGTGCAAAAGTTGAAAAATTAGAGCTGTGTGAGCATTGTATCTTCGAAAAATAGAAGATAGTTAGTTTTGGCTCGGCCATTCATGAGACAAAGGGAGCCCTCGAATACATTCATTCAGATTCATGGAGTCTTTCTCAAGTTCCTTCGAAATGAGAAAATAAGTATTTATTGACATTTATTGAAGAATTTTCTAAAAAAGACTAGGTTTATTTTCTGAAGCATAAAGATGATATATTTGAAATATTCAAGTCATGGAAGAGTTTGCTAGAGAAGCAATCTAAAAAAATTGTGAAGAAGTTGATGACCGATAATAGACTATAATTCTATAATCCTAAGTTCAATGACTTTTGTAACAAAGAAGGGATTGTGAGACATCGCACAATTGTGAGGATTTGATGCATGCAAAATATAACATATAATTAGTCATGCATTTAATCATATTTCAATTCATTTTCCTATAACATGCATCAATTTATGGCCTTATTTGCTTTAATTTTATAAAAATATAAATCTACTACATTCTATGTTTTATCATTGAAAATAGAAGAGAATTGATTCAGGAATCCACATAAACAAACAACACTCAAATTGGAGTTAAAACGGAGTCAGAAAGTGTAAATTAGTGGAGACTGCGATGCTAAATTGAATATAATGGGTCATTGGGTCGTTATATTACTGTAACAGCACAGCCTGTTAAAATGCTCAGTTTCAGACCTACTTCGATATGAACACTATAATGGCCGTTAAATTCATGTAATGGGCCATTACGAAGGTATTTTCGAGATTTTTTTCGATTTTTCTTAGTGATTTCAAGTTCAGAACGAACTCAAACTTTATCCTAAATCTCATGAATGATTAAAAATATATTTAATCAGATTTGAAATAGTTTTGGATGAATTTAAAGACCTATCTAAGTTTATTTCGAAATTACTTGTTTTAACACAAAAAGACTTCGAATCAAACCGAAATTCTACGAACACTTTTGGGACCCTTGGAGGTTATAAATAAAGACCTTAGAAGATAGAAAAATGTGTGCTTGTGGTCCTTGGATGTACTTGAGCTCTGGGAAATCGTGCTGCATAGCAATTCGTCGGTTAGTGCTGCATGATCTTTCAGAGGTCATTGAGGCTGCAAACCTATCTTTCTCCATATGCTTGGATGCTCTTTTATCTTATTTTTCATAGTCCATTAGTTCTGTAATAGAGATTTCATATTTGCTTAAGAAAGATAGATTGTTTGGGCCTCATTCTTATTCAAGTTAATTTAGTAACTCGAAATTTTTTTTATTATATATGTTAAGTTTAATGCTTTTTATGAATAAGTGATTTCTGAAATTAGATCACAAACCTGTACAAGGAGTGATTAATTCCAGGAGTTATTATTATTCTGATAATTAATCTTTTAATTTTAAGTTAAAGCATATATAACACATATTCGGTAATTTGTCGTGTATGCTGAATAGTGCGCGGTTTGTTATTCTGTCCAAAAGTATGGGTGAATAATAGTATAGGAGTTACATTTTCTTGCAGCATGATTCTCTGTAAAATCAATAATCAATTCATCGTACGCGATTATTGATCTTATTTAGAATTAGGAAAATTGGATTTGTTCGTCTAGAGAAGTCAATATTTTAGGGGTGTTCTTAATCCATCTCAAGAATCAACTCGAGAGTTTCTGCAATGATTTGATTAGTTCAGAGGCTCATTCATATCCAACTTTACATTAACCATCCAAAATTCCCAGAGATCATTATCACTTTATCTTTACACATCAATTATTTATTTTCTGCACCTTTAATTTTCTATTTTCTCACCATAAAACTCTTTTCTTCTCTTAGTAGATTATTGGGATAGATTAAATTTAACTAGTTCCTCGTGGGTTTAATACTCTACTCTCTACTTTATTACTTGATACGACTAGTGAACTTGCTAGTAAATTAAGTTGTTACAAATTTAACGCATCAGGACTCCACAGCAGAATAGAGTTGCAGAAAGAATGAACAAAACTCTACTAGAAAGAGCTCGATGTATGTAGTCAAATGCAAGACTTGAGAAGGGATTTTGGCTAGAGGTTGTCAATACAAAATAAAATAAAAATTTTAAAATTGTCTAAATTTTGAGGACTCCACCCTCGATCCCCCTCAAGCTCATTGTCAGGATAGCTAGACCCTCGTAGAAGATGGCGACAACTAACATAGGGGCTCATCTTTAGGTATAGTTGGGTTCAGATTTAAGACATTATCAATAATTTGGTACGTGACGTCGAGAGATTTTATCATATTAATTAAATTTGATAGTGAATTGATTTTTAATTTATGAATAGTGCGCATGATCGTTGTATCGCGCAAATTAAACCATCACCATCTATTTCAAAAACCAAGAGCAAAAAAAAAACATAAATTGAAAAGTCTATCCTAGTAGGATAAAAGGATTTGGAATTTTCAATATACCCATACGGAAATCCAAATCATTTGAAAAAAAAATGCACGTACTAAAATTAGGTTTGGTAGATTTATTTTAGAAATGGCTTTAATGGCTATCCACCAACTTGAGTTAGTAGAAATGTCCTCCTAAATGGATGCAATGAAAAATCTATAGTGGGACAACATGAGTGGTGGTTCAATGGACGTCAGTTCAATGAGATGTGTGCGATTCAGATCGGTTCGCGCCTAATGATGCATTTCACGAAATATTCCCTAGCTTGGCTGCAAAAGAAGCTGCCCTAGCACATCGATCATTTTCAAGCACCCCTGTGCTCGTCTCCTTATCTTTCGGCCAATCGCCGATCGATCTCTTACACCTCGTGCGCTCGTCTCCCTATCGTCTGACCGGGATGAAGTCATCCACCAATCACCGTGGTATGACTAGTGGTATGACTAGTGAGGAAGGAATTTGCCTTAGCTCATGTGTGACCCTAGTCCATTGATCGGTCTTTGGCACACCGTTCGTCTCCTTGTCCATCGACGAGTTTGTGTCCCTGTCGTAAGGTTGGAAGGAAGTCCTTAAGGTCGTCTCCCTCATCTACGTTATCTTGAAAACTATCGTGCGTCTTTGAACGTCCTCGCATCGTCGCCTGAACAAATGAAGTCCCTGAGATGAAGTGTGACCATTGAACTAATGCATCTCACTAAACCGTCGCCCATTGAACCGTGCATCCGGCCCCATCGTAGATCTTCCATCGCACGGCTTTTCCATTTGGGAGGGCATTCCAATCAACTTAAGTTGCTAGGATAGGCATTAAATCCTTTAGAAATAATCATTTAAAAAATAGTTGAATGTATCTTTCTATTTGTTTTAGAAATAGTCATATTATATATATATATATATATATATCCTTCTCATAATACTTTCTCATTTTAAAATTCTAACTAATAAAATGAACTAACGGTTTTTTATAACCTTTCTCTCCTAATTAACGATTTATGTAATTACAATTTGGAGAATTTATTGGGCTGCCGTGCAAGACAACAAAATCATACGTGAAACAAATGGGTACCCCCGGCGTATATTATTTATGCTAATCTTTTAATATTGGCCAACCTCCCTCGATCGTAGGGGGGTAAGAAAAAACTCGAAAGGCTGCAAATTGATCCGATCGACATAAAAATTTTAGTGTTTCTAGAATTGAAAAAAACTTAGAATTTTTAAAAATTTTTAAAAAATTACCGCGATAGATACCTACATAATTAAAATTTTATAATATATATGTATATTGATATTATATTTTAAATATTTATAAAATTACTCAATAAACATATTATTTATCCTATTACATGTATAAAAAAAATTAATATGTCATAAATAGCACTATTACAATATATAACATGTGAATTTCATATCTCATTAATTTATCAAATAAAACATCTCTTTATATCAAAAGACTCCGAACAAACTATCCGAGAAAATTGATGAAGTTTTTTAATTTAAAAAACCCAACCATATATATATATATATATATATATATATTGTTTTCAACCACACTGATTTCACCGCTAGTCGACTGTAACATATAATTGAAAAATTAATAAACTATACATATTTATTTTATAATATAATAATTCAGGAATGGACAACATAATGTTCTATAGATGTGTCATGTATGTACTTTTTGTTAATTCGCATGGAATTTTGGGATCAAGAACTAGACACGACTTGTTCTTTTAATTAAGGCCCAATACATAATGTTGGGCCCTGCTCTCGATGGGCTCCCCAATTAATCCAAAGGAGAAACTCCCAAATTCATGTTTACCTCTCCATTAATAATTGTTGTATCTTATATGTAAAATTCCATGCATCCTTTTATTATTCCTTCTATTTTTCTATATTTTTTTAATTTATAATTGTTATAATTTTTATCCCAATGCATATTAATTTAATACATCATTTAATTATTTGTATTGTCACTTGATATTTTTATTAATAAATATCAGATTAATTAATTGCATCATTTATTTTTTTATATCAACACTTGATATTCTCATTATTAATTTGAGTATTAAAACTTTAACATTACAAATTACATATTTACTCTTTATATTTTATTAAACTTTTTATTTATAATAACAATTAATCATATAAAATTTAATCATTAATTAACGTGTATATATAACTCCATGCATCAAAGCCCTTCTCCTTTCACTATTCCTTTTATCTTTTTAGTGTTTTTTTTCAATTTATAATTATTATCCCAGTGCGTATTATTTTATTGCATCATTTAATTCTTTGTATTGCGACTTGGTATTCTCATTATTAAATGTCATATTAATTAATTGTACCATTTAATATTCTATATACACTTCATATTCTCATTATTAATTTGAGTGTTAAAATTTTAACTTTACAAATTACATATTGACTCTTTATATTTCATTAAATATTTTATCTATAATAACGAAATCATTTATACATTTATTCTTAATTAGTGTCTATTGACTTCAACATCATGGTTAATCATATTTCATTTAAATTAATTACAAATTATTTTAAAAATATAAGTTCATTTTAATCTATATTATTTTAACCTTAGAATATATATCTGCAGCCAAAAGCCACACGCAAAGTGCATATTTAAAACCATTTTTTCCCCTTGTATCCAAGTCATGAGGACTCTACTTATTCCCAGGTGCACAACATGGTCTTCCATTGCTCCCATTGGCTTGAACTCATAATCAGCTCTCTAGCTAGACAACTTCGAGAAGTAACCTTTAGATCTTGATTGGTTAATGTAAATTAAAGAATGGTAGAAGTAGAAGAAGACTCGAAGTTAAAACTACGTATATATTGGGGCTCACATCAAACATGCCAGGACAAACTATTCACAATTGGATGTGGATTTTTTTTTCTTTTGCAGTTTGTAGTGTTTGCACCAAAAAATATTGACTCCATCACATGAATCTATTTACAGAAAGGGATAGAAAGATATCAATTGAACAAGAAGAGAACCAACGAGGTTGGGGTGGAGTGATAAGCGACTCTGTCTCGTTGAAGTAAGGTCTCGAATTTAAGTCTTGTGAATATAAAAAAAAAGTTATTAAGAGTCTCACCTGTAACTATCCAGTACGTGATTCGGAACGACCTACCTGGATTAATTGGACATCATGGTGGGCCGACCTTCAACTCGTGGACAGTGCACTTTTTAGCGGCGTGCGGAGTGAATCATCAGCACTGCACGCTTCCCAGATACGGAGAATTGACTAAAAAAAAGAGAAAATAGAACACAAATGTTGCATAATTAATTACAAGCAATCACACTGACAGGAGTCTGATAGGGCCAAGAGCAAATGAGAGAAAAATGTGTGTTGGGATCAAACCCAGCACAATTGTCATCGACCAGTGTTGCTGATGCAGGGATCATCATGGTACAGTTCCAAATGATAACATAATAGAGTGGATATATATATGGCGGAAAGGTTCTTGTTGGAAGAGTCAATAGGATTGAATCAATCAGAACTCGTGAAACTTATGAACAAGAATCGGCTTGTTAATACTACCAGGTATTATGGAAGTAATTAATTAGGTATACGTGTTTAACTGGAATAATTAATTATAAAATAACAAGCATGTCATAGTCTGTAGCCATAGGCAGGCAATTAACAAAGACAAAACGAACTCAACCTTCCATTAACTAATGAACAACATTCTTATTATTTAATCAGCGAGCAGTCACAACTTTTCATTTCTTAAACAAACATATCATCAGTAGTAGAAGTTGAGCACAAGTAGATAACCACATGATCATTAAGTTGATCGACAAGTCAATTGTTAATTAGCCTCTTGGAAGTAACAGTGAATCCACTGTGTGCTGGTTGGATGCTTAAACAAGTTTGTGGCCATTGCTGATATGGTGCAAAGTTAAAAAGTCTGCAGCTTACATGGCACATGAAATTAAGGTTTGAGAACTAATAAAAAAGCAGTATATACCTACACCTCAGCAGGAACTGGCATCTATACCTCAATATGCAATATATATATACATATATACATATATATAGTTATATATTTAGTTATATATATTTAGTTATATATATACTTAAATATATGCACACACAAAATATGTAACATATATAGCATGTTGGCACTAATTAGAATATTATATTTATGAGATAGTGATGCACATTTCATCTTACGCGGAGAAAACAAGAAACATATGGAAATACAACTTGGCTTAGTTGTCAATAATTAAGTAAGCACCTTACAATCGCTAGATATATAATTAGGAGACAAATTGAGGTAATCTTACCTAATCTTTTAAATTAAGATGACATTTTGATATCTTACATATTATTCTGTGAATGGCGCGTGGCGTTGGGGTCTAACTATTACTAATTTGGATTCACTAATCATCATGACATCAAACATAATGCATACATTTTGGTGGTGTGGATATATTAATAAAATTAATCCCAATTACTGTACTGTGAGGAGACTTAATTAATGCACATAAATCAAAATATCTACATATCTTTTAATAAGTAATAGAATGTATATTGATTCCTCCACCATATGTATATATTAACTACATTAGTAAATTATATACTTCATGTATCAAGTCAATGAGTTTGGTTTGGTTTATTTTACAAATATGTCTGTTAACACTCAAAACAATCATTATCATTTTATAAATATCTTTATCTTTTTTTCTAATAAATTTAGTGATAATAATATTTTGTTTTCTGAGTGACAACAATGTCGTCCTAACTCTTTCTTTCAAAACTTATATATTGTGTATTTTAATAAATCCCACGTTTCTCACGTACATATTGCTTACATGACAACGTCACATGTAAGTTCCATGCAATATGCATGCACTAAGGAAAGCTTCTAGCATTCAATCAACCGCAAAATTTATTCTCCTTTTAGTCATTTCCTTAAGGCCCCAGGATCAAATGTGAAAGATAGTTCTATATGGACAAAACACGAAGATAGTCATGGACTTATAAGTGACATCTCCTTTTACCTATCAAAATGTATTTTAAATTCGTGCGGATCAAAGACTTAAAGCGAATAATATCTCGACGAAGCTAAGGGGTGTTACAAAAAGTGTCAAAGCCATCCTCGCGTGTTGCGAACCAAAAATTCAAAATGAACAATATATTGACGGAGCTATTTAAGGGAGTGTTACATTTCCGACTGGCAGTGATTGAAAAACCTCTCAAGAGTGATTTAAAATTCATCGCTATTTTCGAAGGACAATCCGACGGAACCCATCAGTGACTCCGGAGGTGAAATCCCAACAAAGGTTCTGAAGGGGTGCCACCATCGGAACGTCCCACCATTGGAATCTCAGATGGGGCTTCCTATCAGAACCTTTGACGGGGAAGCTCGTCAGACGTTTCAACGGGAGCATTCCCATCGGATGTTTCGACAGGTTCACACCCATCAGAAACTATTCTTAAAATATAAAAAAATCGAATTCGGTCGCTCAAATCCAACTGTAGGATCCAATGTCAAGCTGATCTTTGCCGATAGGGGAAGCTGGAGAGAGGCACAAAAGAGAGATCCGGCTGCCTGCGGGTTGTTACCGATTGTGGGCACGAATCCGACTGTTGTGGACCGTTACTGGCTACGGGCGTCGGATCCGGCTGCAAGCGTCGAATTCGACTGCTTGCATTCCCGATCCGACTGAAGGCGTTGAATCTAGTCGCCTAGAGGTTGGGATCGGCCGTGGATGCATGCGAGTGATCCAACCTGCGGGCAGTCAAAGTCGATAGAGGGAACAAGAGATAGAGAGGGAGACCGAAGTAGGAGTCGCCGGAGCCGTGGGACATCGACGGAGCTAGAGGATGTTGCCGAAACCGTGGGAGTGAAAGAGAGAGAGAGGACCCAGATTTACGATGGAAGAGGGAGAGGGGAGAGGGAGAGATGGAAAGAGAGATAGGGGAGAGTGTGAGATATAGCGAGAGAGAGGAAAAATTAGGTGAGAGCGATGTGCGGGAGAGAACTTAAACTTATCGATAGGTCTATCCTTCGGTAGTATCGACGGAATGAAATCCGTCAGTAATACCGAAGGCCAAATTCATCGGTAATAATAATAAAGTATTAATAGCATATTTTATGTTATATTATATTTATAATATTATAATAATAGTTATCGACAAATTTGCTTTCAATAGTACCGACGGATTAAATTTCATCGGTAGTACTAAAGGTCAGATCCGTTGATAATAATAATATTAAATTATTTATCATATGTTTTATGTTATATTATTCATATAATATTATAATAATAGTTACAGACGGGTCTTTTCTTCGATAGTACCGACGAATTTTAATTCATATGTACTACTAAATGCGAGACTCTAATAATAATATTAAATTATTAATAGTATTTTTATGTTATATTTTATATATTGTACAATTTGTGTTTTATATGATATTAATTAAAAAATTAACACCGTAAAACTACAAAAACATTTAAATAAATAAAAAACATATTTAATTATTTTAAACTTTTGGTTAGCTTATCTAATTGTAATCCCATACATATATAATCCTAATATTAATTTATAATTACTACAATATTGGAATAATTTTAAAAAATCAAAGATAAAAAATAAATCACACTATTTGACTAAAGAAGAACTATTTAAAATTCTTTTTAAAGCTAATGAGACAATAAGTTTTGAATAACTGAAATAAATAATATAACTTATTATTATTTTCAGAATTTTGTAGGAAATATAAATTGTATTATGTTACATGTTTATTATATAAGATAATAATAATTATAAGTTTTATTACGAATAAATTTATTTGATTGTTTAAACATGACAACTCGACTTTATTGCAACTCAACTTACTCCGAATTTTATAAAGTCGTCTCGATCCCAGCCGGTAGGGACAAACTAATATATATAATAAAACAGAAATTTTAATTGAGAAAAACTAATATAAAAATAATATATTTGTAATATATATTTTTGCCATAATTTAATATAAATTTGTAATATTATTATAGTAATTTTATATTAAATTCATATTTTTTCTCAAAGTTATTTTTTATTTCTAAAAATTTAATTTTGATAATCATTAAAAGTTCAAAATTTAATCACATAAAAAATAAATCTATTATTGAGTAATTTATACGGATGGCCAGCTCTTTAAATTAAATTTGAAATAAGAAGGTACATTAAATATTTAAATCTGACTCCCCAACTCCTTCCTTCGGTCTTGAAAATTTCGAGAGGTATCTTTATACCATGATGGCTAACACGACTGTGGCAAGAAGGGCCACACTTGCAAAAAGGTAATTAATATTAAAATATTTACATATATTTATATTATATAATATATGTTTTTATTTTCATCATGAATTATAGTTAAATTATTGTTACGGTGTACACTTACTCCTCTCATATAGATAAAGAAATAGATAATATATATTATTTAATAATAATTATAAAAAAATTATAAAAAAATTAGATGTACACGTACTCTTATGTATAAATAGTGTTAACTTCTTATGTAAGATATAACTAATTTTAAGATGTTAAAACTATGTACAAATATAAATATCAATTATGAAGTCGAAGGCAAAAAATAGAGTTGAATAATATATTTAAAAATTCTAAAAAATGATAGTAGACTTAGCAAGTAAAATTAACTTATTTAACATTATTAATTTGATTTGTTATATTATTAATGAAAAAATAAAGTGAACAAATGAGTAAAAGGATAAAATATTAAAAAATATGAGGAAATGACAAATAAGTATAACCTTTTTATTAATGCATAAATAAAATAATATATGAAAATATAGAAAAAGAAATATATATATATATTACATTATTAGTAAAATATTAATATTTCATTATATAACACTATAACATATTTTATTATAAATATAATTACCGAAAGTGAAATCTGTTGGTAATATTAATAATAAAATAAAATTAATATTTCATTATATAATACCATTATATATTTTATTATAGATATAATTACCGACGAGTTTCGCCTTCAGTATTACTTATGGCTTGCAATTCGTCGATAATGAAGGTGGAACTCATTGATAAACTACCGACGGATTTACGCCGTCAATACCACCGAAAGATTTTTTGACCATCGATCTTTTAGAAGGATATCTTACTTCGTCGCAAAGTTCGTCAGAGAATGTGAAGGATATTTGCTCGTCGGAAATTGTGCGTAAAAAAATCGTCATTTTCTTATAGTGTCTTCATTAAGAAGTTTCACCTCAAACTACGAGACTAGTTGAGATAGTACGTGTATCAATCCAATTTGCAATGAAAGCTAAAATTACTATGTTGTGAATGCTACTCTATGACCTTGTGATGCACTATTGCTGATTCTAACACAAATGGATGCAGTGGAACTAGCCTCAAAACTTTTTTCCTCTTATTGATCTACTATCTACACTTAATATCCTAGTAAGTTACTTTCTTTGGTTGGATTTATTACTAAAATATTATTAAAAATTCACTAATCCTAGGTTTTGTCCTATAAATAACCTTCCATAACTTAGGATAATTAGCTATTCCTTAAGCATAACATTTTTTCTCCTAGTGGATATGATACTTTATGTACTACAATTGATATATCTTGCGCTTGTGGTTAATTTAATTCGTATGGAGTTTTTAAAACTCTAAATTGTATTATTTTGACTAAAGTTGATCATATATTTCGCACTTTTGCACATAAATGTTCATATCTCTGAGAAGTATGTAGATGCAAAATTGAAATTCTTACTCGATATGTTTATTTTTTCTAGCATGATAGCCATTATTATTTCATATGGCTAAAAATAGCAATCAGTTAATTACCCAAATCCATTCTCATACTTCCATACTTAATTAAGTTTATATGTTGTTTTGTAAACATCTTAACATCCTATATCTGTCAAAGACTCTTACAAAGCTTTTGAATGTATGGTTCATGTGGCAACACTTATGAGTCAGCACATAAATGACATAGAGGAGTTGGTGAAAGGTTTATGGATCTCTAGGCTATTTTTCATGACATAAGGGTGGAGAATAAAATGGAAAAGAATAATAAATAACTAAGGGGATAGAGGGTCCCCTTACCTAACACCTATATGCCCGTGAAAAGGTTGAGATGGGTATTCTACCCAAATTACTTTATGTTTCTTCTAATAATACAAAATATTGGAGTACAAGAATATTAGAACATGAAAAAAAATATACACATTGGACATAGCGTACAAGAAATTAATAGCCTTCACGGGTTGTGAAAACAAGTTAATGGCCATAAAAGTAAAGTTCATGGGCACATGTGATCTTACTTAGTGATGGCGTTACGGCCATGAATCCATGTTAGTAGGACATGAATGTCAATTTCATGGCCACTTCCAAACTCATGCTAGAGTTTGTCGTCTACGAAAGATTACTATTGACAGACAACGAAAGGCCATTTAATGACTCGCAAGTGCGGGTGAGACAATCGATTTTGTAAATTATGTTACTCACCATTGTGAAACCCTATTTGTTATATTCATGTTGTCAATTTTAGATATTCACCATTTCTAATACAATGATATGGAAGATGTTAGAAATAATAGAGGCTAT
Source organism: Pontederia crassipes (assembly GCA_030549335.1). NCBI lineage: Eukaryota > Viridiplantae > Streptophyta > Magnoliopsida > Commelinales > Pontederiaceae > Pontederia > Pontederia crassipes. The sequence goes on from CM060184.1 coordinate 37,661,182, forward strand.
GAATGTTTTATTGTAAACCCATGACATCCTTTCCAAAACAACTTATTGATACACATGTAATAGATTAGAAAACATGTATGTGTACGTTTATCCCTTTCGACTTGGAAAGAAGCAAAATAGAACCCCAACTGCCCCAAACTTTATTTGACTTGTCTCAATGTTGGAAAACTTATAAATAGGATTGTAAAGGGCATTATTTTTTATGCTTTTTTGCTAGAGAAAAAAGGCTCACTCTTTAGCACGACTTTTTACTTGAAGATAGAAGAGGTGTGTTCCAAGGTATGGTGCATGACTAATTATTACTTGGAGTTCGTGTGTTGCGATCCCAATTTAAATCTTGAAATTGGAGTTTGCGATTCATTATGGATGATCAATTAAAATTGCAAAAGAGTGTGATAAAATTTTCTTTATATAACCTAAACAATGACAATATTAATAACAACCCATGCAATTTAAGATGACCAATAAATACTCCTTAAGCTTTACACTTCACAAGTATCTTTATTTTTTTTATACAAATACATATTACACATCTATAATACAAATAATCAACTACCTCGTTGTCCTAACAAAAGGACACAACAAACACACCCTCAATACCTTAAGATCAAAAGGGATAGATCTGGTAAGATTACCGACTTGGGGAATCCAAATAGATACAATGATATGGAAAATGTTAGAAATAATAGAGTGAGCTAAAATAGCTTAATAAGTTGATAACTCGTAATCTATATATTACTATCTAATTAATTCGGAGAGACATAAAAAATATGCAGTAATAATAATATCAAAAAAAGGTATTTCATACATTTGATAATTATATATATAACCTTCTAATCAAAAGTCACACTCAAATTGCAATCAATATCATTCAAAACATATATCAAACGTGCATGTGCATATGTAACACTCTCATATGAATGCACGAATCACCAATTGATCAATTTGTACAAGTGAATTCGAGAGGTGGCTCCTACCATGACTTCTCATAATATAGCATTTAATTACGCATGACACTTAGATCCATTATACCTCATCTCTTTCAAAGAACAGATCAAATAGATATATGTGAATTCTAGAGGTGGTCCCTATGTATGCTAAAGGTGGATCCCACCATGTTTCTCATGATATAACACTTAACTCTGCATGACACTTCTCCATCCTATCTAACTTGACGATTGTTTGATGTCTATGACTTGAGTTGAATAGTATACGACAACATAAAACCACACTTCACAAAAAAAATCTTGAATAAGCTTTAAAATTTATAAAATCATTAGTACACACGACGAGGTTGCAAACATACAATAGTCAATCTAGTACTTAAGGGTCGATCCACAGGGACAAAAATGAAATAATTCACACTCGACCAAAATCATTTTGAAGGAAAAGTTTAATTCAAAGAAAGTCGTTTAAAGTGACAAAATGAAATACTACTAACTAAAAATTGCAACAAACGAAACTACATTAATTTTTAAATGTAAGCTCGAGTAAAGATCAAAGTCTTTAAACATTAGGACTTAGAGGGATTATTTTAGGAATTCAATTTCTTAATTCGATGTAAAATCATAAAGATGGGGCATGTACCTACATACTCTCACCTCCGGACTTGGAGAAATCCTAAAACATAAGTCAAAACTTCAGTTGGTCTCTCGATCTATACTAAAAATGTCTACAACTGATAATCCTTCTCAGATGGATCCTCTTAAGTCTGGTTTGAGATAGAAAATAAGAAAACTCCAGACAGGCCTCTCGGCCCTACTTGATAATAATCGTCAATGACTCCTTAGACGCAACTCAATTGTTGCCCCACCTTTTGGCTCGCATGCGATAGTTAAGGGATAGATTACCTTTTCGAGCGGAAGTCACCAACACCATAAAACCATAGACAATTCGGATGAAGGAAGAACTTCAGAAAGAAAATATCCTTGGGGTACTTCGGATTCACCTCTCGGCCTCACTATAACTCCATAGAAATAATATAGTCATTGCCCCACCTCTAGGCATGCATGCAATCACTACGGAAACAATACTCTCTCGGGCTGAAGGTGTCAGTATTGAGATGTATGGTCGAAGTTCAAAAATAAGAGTTCATCTCTCGAAAATTAGAAAAATAGGGGAAGCTTGAGTGCTTCTCCTCAGTTGACCCTTGGCGAACAGTGATTCTTCGGCATGTCCTAGAACCAACCTAATATCTCGGCTCGCATGCCTTAGCTAGGAACTATGAACAACCTCTTAGGCAGGAATCATCCTTGCCATGGGTGGTCTGAATCAAAACTAGAGGTTGAATAAAAACAAGAAACATATTGACAAGGAACCGGCCAACATTGTGCCTTGCTGAAGGAATATAGCTTCAAGCTCCTCACCTCTCGACCTTGAAGCTTGAGTTGGAGAAGAATGTAACTCTCTTGAGTCAAAACGCAATGGGTGAACCAATCAATGAGAACATATCAAGCAATCCAAAGCGACATCAAGAAAATCACGACAACACAATGAAATAATAAACACATGAATAATAAAATAGTAAACAACAGATAGAAAGTAAGTGGTTACTACCTATCATAAATTCAAAATGATAAGTTCTTAAACAAAATGTACATCATAGGCCCCCAGCCCTAGTTGCTTGTTCAACTACATATTAGAAATAAGAAAAGAAGAAAAAGTAAAAAGAAAAGAAGGAAGAGAGGCTACTGTCACAATCTTCTCTTCAGCTTCCTTCATAAATGAATTGTCTTTCTGATTGGGATGATTGAGAACCCCCCCCCCCCCCCCCCCCTCATGAATAGCTTTCTTATTCTTTTATAGCCTTAATGATTGATGCCACATGTCCACTCATGTAGCTATTTTCTTATCTCTTGTGCTCACTTTTTCAACCAAAGGAATATGCTTGTGGTCCCTCCTTGGTTGCCTCTCTCTTAGTTGCCACATTTACAATTTTTCTAGTTACTCTTTTGTCTTCTTCTTCCCACTTTGAATTTGGCATATGCTTTATCCAGTTGTCTATTCTCTCTTAGTCATACACTCCAGTTCAAGCATGTCATATGTCCATTTGTTCATCAATTCTCTTATTCTCATATGTCCATAGAGTATTAATTCTCTTTTTCTAGTGCAAGGGAATTTGTAAGGTAAACGTGAAAAGGTGTCTTTCTCAAGTTATTTGCTGCTTTGGACATTGTTGCCTTCTTGAACCGTGTTGTCTGCTCTTGAATTTGCTTAAGTGTACAGGTAGGGGCATCCACCTGTATGCTCCAATGTGGTGTGTAGGTGGGGCATATATTTGCATGCCCCCATGTATTGTCTGGTGGAATTTATACATGGAAAAAAATCAAAACAAGTTTGCAATCCCAAGAATGCAAATTGCAATATTTAGAGGATGGATGTAGAGAAATCATAAAAGTTGCATTTCAATAATAAAGCATGTATTCGAACATGATAACATAACAAGACATGAAATTAATGCATGCTGAATATAAATGGAAAGTAAATATAATTTTTCTACGTCACTATCTCATCCCATTTCTAAGGAACACAATGATGGATTGATTTCTAAAAGTGGCTCCCATCATGATTAGCGATGTAGCACTTAGTTTCAACCATCATACATGCAGATGTGGATGAATAATTCATCATGAACAATCATATTTTAACATCAAAGATGAATCATATCGAACATTCATTTAAACAGAATAAGAGTGCACTTTACAATATCACTTCATAATATATCACATATGCTTTTCGATGTAAACTCAATCGATCAATCATTTTAACATACTTTCATAAGAGCTTATACAAGAACATATTGACCACATATCATAATTGATGTCACACCAAATTCAAAATAAATGAGTACATAGAGTATGAGAACAGGAGAAACTGACTTACCTAATATAAGCGATCATGCAATAATATAAGTTCATATTACTCTTAAAACATGTGTCAAAATAATGTGTACAACCATACCAACATAAATGTTATATGCCATTTACACATTCTATATAGCTCAATTAATTCAATTCATCACAACTGATTCTTTTGTATTATGAATTATTGCACACTTAATTAAGAAAATTCATAACTCCTAAGATAAATAGTAAATTCACATGGTTCCAATTTTACTTAGCTCCATATTCAAGGAACATTAATCTATAAATGTTTCATATTTTATTTCATGGTTCATTCTGAGGAAACTCGAAATTAAACGTAAGTTTTATGTTAGTTTTGTGTTCTGATAGATTAAGTGACCTTACTTTTATTATTTATATGAATTAGTACACAACTCCTATTCTGGTACTTCAATTTTTTCCTAAAATTAGACTTTCTGAGACATAACTCATAAAATTCTTAGAATTTATATCATTATGGACCGACACAATAAATTTAACAAATATTAGCATGATCTATCCTAAATTTCATTCTAATAGATTGGATAAGGTTCAGTATAACATTTATTACTTTCACTAGACACAACATTTTCATGAGATTCCAATTGGATATGAAGTTTGACATCGCTATAATTATGAGCATAAATTATCAAATGATTCTATAATATGTTTTATTTAAAACCTACTTTACAAAGTCAAGTAATAGTTTCATAAGACATGATGCTAGAACCTTAAAGACGAAAGTATAACTTTACCTATAGACATCTGATTAATCTGATTCCAAGGCTTAGTGCACATAAGGCATTCACCACGATTAATTTCATAATTTTTAATCAATTCTAAGTCATGTAAAAGTCCACCTAGTTCCTCGGCTTGAGGTTTACTTCAAACTAGGGTTTGTTGTTCTCCATAGGGCCTTAGAGTTTGATTTTCCCCATGACTAAATGAAATTATGGGCTGAGGAGAATAAGGAAGATTCACAGAACCCTAAATTATGTGGTTGGTGAAGTGACTTAGCACAATTTGAAACCCTAAATTCTTTTCCTTTCCTCCAATTCCCTTAGCACTAGAAGATGTTCTTGTTTCCCCTTGGAGCTCGGATGGGGCTAGTAAAGGAATGGAAAGGGCTATGAAAAATGGAAAGGGATACGATGGTTCATTTAAACCTAACAATCGAAATTTATTTGTTGTAAATTATAGTATAGACGAGGAGTTGTATACTTGCAAGCTGTAAATCAAAATCAAAATTTTTACCCGATGAACAAAAATGACAGTTTTTTTTATTTTTACACCTTCATTTTACCTAACTGTAACTCCACCTAAAATTTATTAAATTCACATTTGACATACCTCTATATATGACAACAATTATCGAGACTTTAACTTTTTTTAATTCTTACATTATTTAAAATTATATTTTCATGCCTTAGACGAACTTTTGTCAATTTATGTGATCTAACACCTTGAGTTAAAGCTTGTGCCTTAACAGATATATCATATTACTTATCAATCATATGATAAAATATTAACACAAATGATTATATGCGCATTAGATTTGAGATATTACATTGTCTTCCAAGGAGTTAGACTTTTGTATTTTATTTATTTAAGGATATCTCCTATTTTGATGTCAATTTTTGTATCTATGAAGTAGTGTGTATTTAGGACAAACTTATGTAATCTATTTAAAATTTATTTTCTCACCATTTCTTTCGAGAACACTCTAGGTGAATAATTGGTTTAATTTATTAAAATTTTGAAAAACCTTTCAAGTCATAAATAGAACGATAACTATAAAAGGGACTATAATATTTAGATTATTTGCATAAAATGATAAAAATAAATTATATACAAGAAAATCACGATTCAATAAATCAAGAGAGAATTCAACACTTAGGTTCTAAGAGATGTGAAAAGAGTCAAACTTGTAGCGCTTAACTTTGATCCTATTTGTTTTCTTATGTTCTACTTCAAGGGTGATAGAAATTATACTACTCTATAGGGTGCGAATTCTGAAGTCATGTTGGAAGCTTTGTAATTCAGGGCTATGGCAACGAAGTTTGAGAAAGAACTAACAGTAGTACTTAATAGTCACATACCGCTCTCATTTTAACACTGAATTCATATACTAGTAGCCCTATAGGGTCTCGATAAAAAAAATATATTTAAGTACAAAGTAAGCATGACAGAAAATTTTCATATTCAATCATGTCAAAATAGAAAATAGAAAAAATGATAGATAAATAGACGAGAGTGAAAACCATGTCGTTGGTTTTCTAAAACTTAAATTCAACAGTATCCTCAGTTTTGATGTAAGATGAGAGAGATTGTTGGTTTATATGTTGGCAAATGGATGCTTGGAGTCAAAAAATGATGTTGTTAGCTTTTCTTAATGTTTTTTCAATTCTACACAAAAGGAAAATATATTGTCCTTTTTTACATTTTATTTACTCAGGCAATATGTTGTCTTTCCTCAATAAATAAAGTAATGAAAATGTCAAAGTTAGAAGAGTTTGCAATTGGAACACTTTTCAATAGTTTGACTTGGATTTAGTAGTTCAATTAATATTGGCCCACTTGATTCCTACAAAAAAAAATAAAAAAATAAAAAAAGTTTGTTAGATTAGGTAGTCTCCCAACAAATGTTATTGTTAATAGTTCTATACTACACTTGGTGCCATCTTGACCTCAAGTTGGTTCATATGGTGTGATGGTGTGAATTGCCTTGCAAATTATTTCTTCTACAAGATGGCAAAACTTCAAATATTTATAGATTTTGAATGAGAACGATCAATGTATTTTCAATTCCCTAATAAGAAGTTCAATTGTAATCTATTAGATTCAGTATTGTCTCCTTAATCACTTTCCAATGTTCAACTTGAGGCAAGTTTTTAATCCCAAATTTAGAATTTTTTTTCCTTGTCATATGTAATATCAGAATTTCCAAGATCTCCATCTTATTTTGGTACAATAACCACTTTACTGACATCATTTGTGAAATCCCTTGAAGAACTTGGTTCATAGTTTTTCTACAAATTGAAGTCTAATATAATATCCTATATTTCAGCAAAAAGATGTTCATTTTTTCTCTTTTATATTGGTTGCTTCGCTTCCATGATATCCCTTTGCAGCCACAACTTCTCGAATGTCATTGTTATCAAAATGACTCTTTGATATTTCAAATTTTCAATCCAATTTTCCCATCGTCAAAGTCTTCTTCACCTTAAATTATGATAGTTTGTGCCACACTCCACTCCGTGACTAAGTTCTAACTCCAACTATTACCTTCCTTAATTATGTTTAGCAATTTTATAAATAAAATCAACAAAATCTTCTCCCTCACTTATCTTGTGTTATTTGTCAATGCATACAAAATGTGCATATATATTCATCAAAGTTAAATAAACAGTTATAACACATATCATTCACATATTATCATTATAATTTTTTTTTCACTAACCACCTCACATATAACACCCCACAAAAGCAAGTTTTATATAACCTGTAACGCCCCCAAATCGACCCCCGCCACGTGGCGAAGACCAATCTGGAGACGCTACGGCATGCTATGACTTTGACCATCATATTGACAATATCTCAGTAAAAAACCGAGACACGTCAGCGGAAGAACAGAAATGTAGATAAATTATAACTTTAATTGCGGAAGTCTAAAAGTGGCTATGTCATTACTAAGAAATAAACTAAGTTCTACATCATGAATCTAAAATGCGGAAGGTAAATGAAAATTAATAAGCATTCTAAAAGCCTATGGTTCATGTGCTGTCCTATCGCCAGAGCCCCATCACCACACGCATACTCCACCACGTTACTGACCTGGTCCTGTGGAAATCAGACACAGGGGAGGAGGTCCTCCCGTAAGCTTTACAGCCTAGTGGGGAATCACATGATATACAATGCATGACATGAATATAATAATCAACGGTAAATAATCATGCTTAACTTGAACGTGGAAGATAACATATCAGTATCATGGATCATAATAAGATTAAGATCAGCGATATCATGAATCATGAGGATCAATAATACATAGTAAACTTGGAATCATGACATACTTGACTTGACTTGAACTTGAACATGCTCGTTGATCTTGGTTATTAATTAACAATCAGGGTGACTTTGAGGTGCCTTTAATTCTTGGGGTATGCCCAGCAAACGATACGGCCTTGTGCGGATCAATGGGTGATCAAACCATGACCAAGGGAGCGATCCTTATCTTGATGCACTTGGCTTGGACTGGCAACCCATCATTAATCTTTCATCTGAACTTATTAATCACTTTTAGTATTTTTTCATTCTTTGTATCATATGATGAAGGAGATATGATCGGTATGAGGTAAATCAAGACAAAGAGTTCATGTTGGAATTATAAGAAAATCAATAATGTTCATATCAAAATAAAGAGAGACTAATGGGTGAATTTTGCTGGATTTTACGCCCTCACCTCTTCTGGATTTTTGCGCCCGAAGAATCCCCTTCACCTTACGGCCGTAAAACCCTAATTCTTTGGATTTTTACGCCCGAGGAATTCCTTCACCTTACGGCCGTAACACCCTAATTCTTTGAATTTTTAACCCCGAGAAATTCCTTCACCTTACGGCCATAAAACCCTAATTCTTTGAATTTTTACGCCCGAGGAATTCCTTCACCTTACGGCCGTAAAATCCTAATTCTTTAGATTTTTACGCCCGAGGAATTCCTTCACTTTACGGCCGTAATTCTCTACCTCTCTATTCCATTACGGCCGTAAAATTTACCCCTATTACGTTATGGCCGTAAGCTTCATCCCTTTTTTTTAATTCTCTTACGGCCAATCCATCTTCCCTTTCTCTCTCCATCATTTTCTCGACCGTAAGAAAATTACGGCCAAACAATTTTACGGCCGTAATACTTCTACTTTAAAATTAGGTTGCGTTATGAAACCGAAAACGGAATCCCCCTACGTACTTTCGCGCTACTCTAAATCTTACATCCTAGCAATCAATAATACAGCAATGGAACAACCAAAAATAACTATGCATGCAACAATCAACCAATCAAAGAATTCAAGAAATAAAACAATTAAAAACAATAACTTGAATCATATTCATATTCTTTTCATAACGATTCGGGCATGAATTGAGATAATTCAGAGGTCATGCAAGGTGATTTCGATTCACCCACCTCTGTTCGCGATTAATCCGTTCTTCGGTCCTTCGGAACGTTAATGATCACGTCCCCTATTTTTTCCCCAATCCTCCCTGTTCTCTATCGGCTCTCTCTCTCCTGTTCTTCCTCTCGAACTCTGCCTATCAATCGTTCGGTGTAGAGAACGACGTGAGGAGATGTAAGAGGGTCAGATAGGAAGGAGAGGAAAAAGACCTTACCTACCCTTGTGCAGAATTCTTCTTGCCTCTGCACATGCACGAAGGAAGACGAGAGGGGCAGAAATAGGGAGAGGGTCGTGAGTTTTGAGGAGGGATTAAGTTTCCATGGTTTGGTTTAATAAATCCCCTCTCTTAATCTAACCTTAATCTAATTAATAAGGTACGGTTTTTTTTATCTCGTGATGGCTTGTTCCACACGAACTCAAATTCATTTCCTTTCTTTTTCTTTTTTTTATTTTTATGCTGGTTGTTACATAACCTTACAAAAATTTTCTCACAAACTTAATTACAACATTTAGGATTATCTATTACATGAGTGTTTCAAAAACAAAAGTGAAGGGAAAATAAAATTACTCCAACGACTCGTCCTCTTCCATATGCATCAAAGGCAAGTTTCGAGTCGACTCAACTCGAGAACTTATAATTATTTAAAAAATTCAACAAGAATAATGTGAGCAAGAATCGCTTGATCAGTGAGTGGAATAAAAATACAACATAGGGGAATAATACGAGTGCATCTAACATTTAAATAATTAGGATCTCCATGTGAGAAAACATTTAAAGCATAACTCATATAACATAAGTTGTCAAATCATATGAACTTTTACATCAATAAAAGTAATCCAAAAATATCATCATATTTACAGTTAAACTCTACACATGTGTCACTGCACATACTCATCATGAGTCAATACATATTTCTCTATGATTATATGTCATACAATTAAGTAGAGCTTCATAATCAAGAGTGTCGGATACGCAGAGCAAATCATGGATCAATACGTATCCCTCTATGATTACGTGTCATATAGTTAAGCAAAGCTTCACAATCAAGAGTCTCAGATACGCAGAGCAAATCATGGGTGAATACGTATCCCTTCATCTGGGATACGCAGAGCATATCATGAGTCAATACGTGCACGCAGAACAGCCCCTAAAGGGCAAAAACATGATACGTCCCAAATGTTTCATGTAATCGAATGCGGTCCCAAAAATCTTTTTCAAACAGCATAGCCAATGAAGACATGAAGTTTAACAATATCAAAATACACATGTCATAATATCGTATCAGTATAAAGTAAAACTTATTTTAAATTCAAAAGTATTATTCCCTAAAAATATTTTCATGTAAGAGGTTATTCCGTCTCATAGGAAATCCTTGAAACATATCATAAATACTTTTCATAGCTCAAGATATGTTTCATTGATAATAATAATAGTAATAATCTTTGCTTGAGGTAATATCATAAATAAAAGAATTAACATATAACATTTTGCTATGTTGTAGATTTACACACTCACCTTGTACTTTATGTTTTCAAAGAGGTTTACTAGATTTTCCTCCTTTTACTTGTAGCTTGTTGGTTTTCTACAAACAATGATGCTATTTCACTTTCCAATTAGTAATAATAACAATATGCAATGCATGCTCATGCATGAACACTTGTTCACCTTAAAATTCATATAATCCCTTCTAATATTAATGTGTAATTTCAAGTGTTTATATTTATATGTTACTTCACACTTGGAACTTCTCAATTTTTCATAACTTAACTAGATGCTCTCTCAAGATTCTAGACCGAGTATATGTCAATAAATAATTCATAACTTCTTAACCTTAAGTGAAAATTTTATGATTCTAGATAAATTAGAAACTACTAAGGTTTCCAACCCCCAAATATAATTAACTAATTCCAAGTGAGTAAGCCATAAAATTCAAGGCAATTTAGCCTAGGTTTTATGCTCTGACAGACTATGTATCACTGAATGATTAATTTATATCTTTAACAATATATATCCATTTGATGAGATACTAATTTTTCTAGAATCTAAACTTCTGTAATGTTTAGGAATAAAAATTGTAAAATTTAACTCCTTGTATTCCCTTATAACAAAATTAATCAATTCATGTCATGTTCTGTCTATGTTCTAAAACCTGATAGAAGAGGCCCTACAAATTGAAATTTTCATTTCTCCATTTATACAGGTCTAAATTGAATGATTCCACTTTTCACCTAACCACTGTGAAGTCTAATTTAACATATATAAATTTCAAACCTAATTATAGTTGCCCTGATCATGCCTTAATTGACAAGGCACACTTATCTCTAACTCAAGACAGAATGAGCGACCCTTGAAGGTAGATTTATAACTTCCTATATTAAATTCCTTTTTCAGTGATTTCAAAGGAGACAGAAAGCTATTGTCGAATGGATGGATCATGTAAAATTTCAGAATTTATGGAGAAAGAAACATGAAGCTATGATCTCATGAACCGGGAGATCAATTTCGGATCCAGGATTCACCTTAAACAATGAACATTGCCGAACTACTTTCGGCCGTTCCAGTAGGAATTTTGACTTGAAAATTTTTCTGCTATCCGGAGATATGATTATTTCATTTATATATTTGTTTTAGATTTTTAACACATCATATGGTAGTTTGAAAAAAATCATTTTCTAAGCTGTTGGTGGGCTGCGTGCTTTAGCTGCTTAAAACCCTATTGCTTGAAATAAAGGTCCAATCATATTATTTTGTTAAAAATTAGTATTAAACTTATAATTAACCTTAGTTAATCATAGTTAAACATATTTATTACATTTTAAAAAATATTAATTTATTTCTAATAATCTTATATAATTTCTTTATAATGCTTATCAATAATTTTATTATCATTATGCTTTAATCCAAAAGTTAATTTCTACATGCAATCATGACTATATAGACATCTACAATAACTTAATATGCTAATTAGATGCATGATTATATATAAATAATATTTGTGGAGCACGTACATGACAATTCTCCCATCCTTAAAAAAAATTCATCCCTGAAATTTAGATACATATTCCGAGGAATAAGAATGAATATTTCCTTCTTATTTGGTCATTCTCACTTCTAACTTTCTCTTCACTTGAATGATTGTTTTTTCCTATAACACAAACACTAAAGGAATTTTTCATTTCCGAAGTTCGTTTTCCTTGACTCTTATAATTTATACTATATTTTTCTTCTCAAGACAAATTCTCTTATATTCGAGATTGAGTTGCTCTTTATGTGCAGAAGGCTGCTTTGCAGTTTATTGATGGTACGATCTCTAATTCTCTATGAACACAAGGTAATCATATGTGCTATTCTTTGTTGATGTTCATCTCTATTTGGTTTTTGCTTTAACGCAACTACTAACATACCTTAAGATCATATTTTAGAAGAGATGAGAAAAGATGGTTATTGCATCAACCCATTGCATATGGACATAATAACAAGAGTTTGAAAATCAATGGAGGACTAGATGGACTAGGATCTATGTTTCACTTGTTTATGTCATAATGACAAGTAAAATATATATTTTTGTCAACAAGTATGTCAAAAAATGGCCAATAAGCTTCTCGATGTCTATTTGGAATGCTTTACAAGATTAAACATCGATCATTCTTATGATTTGTGCTTTGATATCTATAGTTGTTGGACTTCTAACTGAAGATTGGCCGAAGGATACAAACAATGGTTTAGAAATCTTACTTAGCATATTCTTGATTGTCATAGTTATATCATCCAACAACCATTGTAGTTTAGAGGCTTAGATAAGGAAAAGAAAAATATCTTGGTCCAGGTGATCAAAGATGGACACAAACAAAAAATCATGTTTATGATTTGGTGGTCGGAGATGTAGTACATCTATCAATCGGAAATATTGTTCCAGTTGATGGATTATACATATATGGTTATACGTTATTGATTGATGAGTTGAGCTTGTCTGCAAAGGATTTAATCGATATCATCGAAGCATAGAAACATTGAAGTTATCGTGAATACACAATATCTTTAGTGGTAGAACTTAACAAATAAACAGTGGACTCAATACATGCTCAAATCTCATATGGGTCTATGTATTATGGACATAACTTTGCTTCCTTTTTCTTTTAGATAATGTTGTTCTTGTGAATTCACTATTATGATCACTTTTTATTTTTATTGACATTTCACAATAATCTTGCATTTATTATATTCTTTTGGATATAACATTTTACAAATGTGCATATTTAAAATTCCATAAAGGAATTAATTCTTGCATCTAATTTTGTTACCATGGTTAATTTTATACAAAGTTCCCATAAAGATAAGTATGAAGGTTATGAGTGGAAAACTAATTGTAAGGAAATTTTCAAATATTTAACAAACTTTATGGATAACAAGGACAATGGATAATATTTTAATAATTATATAAGTCTATCATGACAAGCAAAAGAAGATGACACATTCGATAAAGAGAACGTCAGAATAACCATCGATTATTATGTGTCTATAAGTCAAATACGATTACTATCATTCGTAAGAATGACTATGAATAAGACTGTCAGAGTGTGAGCAACAATGAGTTTTGTGAATAAGACTTTTCCTCTCTAATTGATTTACAATGGTGAAAAGTCTGTTCGAGTTCGTGATCGAGGATCAGAAAGGCATCCCCCTCTAATCGATTATCCGCTACACATTCAACCAACATTTCATGATTGATGAATAGCCAATTAAAGCTCTCGATAAATGACCATAGGATGCATCACTCCAATAATCTTTTGAGAAGCTTTCTCATGACTCTTTAAACTTCCAAAATTGATGGACGTACTAAAGTCCGAAATGAAAAATCATTTATCACTCGTAAAGGAGTGACAATGGTGAGTTAATCAATCACGCTAAGTGAGATATGATGAGTTAAAAATCACTACTCAAATATAAGGAATTGCAATTGATAACAACTAATCAAGAATCATCGATGATTGTAAAATCTATAATGATGAATGCTGTTTGACAACAATGGGCTGGAAGTTGACAATAATTCTAATATCAATAATAGCAATTCAAGGTTTCACATTAGACGATGATAATTTAATGATCATCAGATAATTTGAATCATATCAAATAAGTATCAATTTTCAATAGTAAACTGATTTGATGGTTGGTTCTCGAATTCTTATGCGTAGTCTAATATTATTATCCATTTGTATAAAATGCTTACCATTTCTTATTAATATAGACATCTCTTAATGTATTCATAGGATTATCAGCATCTATTCTCTTATTGATTGTCCATATATATATATATATATAAAGTTTTCATGATCATGTTCATATTTCACTTATGTTATTTATAATACATTTTGCAAATTGATTTTGACTATTCAAAATAACATAACTGTACCTTATTCTTTTTTTTCTTTCTATCAACATGTTTTATTTGGATCATTCCCAATCTTGTATGATTAAGCTTCAAAGTCAATTTATACATAGGTTATTCAAAATTTTAGATAATCATAATCACTTGAAAGAGTCGAACAAATATAGTGTTCAAACCCAAAAACTTGATTGTTAAACCTAAAATATCAATGATGTAATACATATCAATTATTTTATTCTTATACATATGGATAATCCAATGTATGTTAAATACAAAACTATAAATGGTGGCTTGTAAATATCTTCTCATCACAGCTTCTTATTCTTATCAATAAGTTGTTCATACTCAGTCATATGTAAATGATTAGTTCATATTTTCTTAGATTGAGTATAAGGAAACACATCATACTTTCTTTCTATATTAGGAAGAAGGCGTGCATGATAAATAATTGATCAAACTCATATTTCATATGGTCATATGCACCAAGGACATGATTTGTTTTTCCTTAGAATTGATATGATCTAATACCATGAGATAAAGCCAAAACTCACGCATAATTTGGCTCTTAGTTTTATTTTTCCTATAGGAATTTTACGAAATAATGTTTAAATATTTTTCATAATATGCATGAATTTAGGAATTATGAGATCATAAGTTTATGAGTGGTTTAAAGACCAAGAATTCGTAATAAGCATATCGAATTCCATGTATGTAACTTTTGAGATATCACATTCTTTAACTTTAGTCAATGGTATCCTTATCTTAAGTTCGTTTGTGAGAATCTGGTAGTATTTATAACTGATCAAGCAAGTTACTTATTCTTAATAAATTATTCTTCACAATTACTTAAAATGTATATAATTCATGCCAAACTAAGAAACTTATCTTTCTTCTTGAAGAATAAGTCTTAAATTCTACAATGCTTATGCCTAAACGCTACTGAAGTCTAGATTCTAGGAAAATTAGTATATCATCAAATGGATAAATATTGTTAAAGATATAAATTAATCATTCAGTGATACACAGCCTGCCAAAGCATAAACCCTAAGCCAGATTGCCTTGAATTTTATAGCTTACTCACTTGGTATTAGTTAATTATATTTGGAAGTTTGAAATCTTAACACTTGTAACAAAATTAATCGATTCATATCATGTTCTATCTATGTCTTGAAACCTTACTGAAGAGTCCCTACAAAATGAAAAATTCATTTCTCCATGTATACAGGTCTAAATTGAATTATTACACTTTTCACCAAACTATTGTTAAGTCTAATTTAACATTTATAAATTTCAAACCCTAATTCTATTTACCCTAATCATGCTCTAATTGACAAGGTGGACTTATCTCTGACTCAAGACAGAGTGAGTGAACCTTGATGGTAGATTTATAACTTCCTATATAAAAGTCTTTTTTTCATTTCAGAGGCCACAGAAAGCTATCTTCGAATGGATGGACCATGTAAGATTTCAGAATTTATGGAAAAAGAAACATGAAGCTATGATCTCATGAACTGAAAGATCAATTTCGAATCTAGGGATTCACCTTAAATAATCAACATTGTCGAATTTCTTTCGGCCGTTCTGGTAGGGATCTCGACTTGAAACTTTTTCTACTATCCGAAGATAAGATTATTTAATTTATATATTTGTTTCAAATTTTTAACGCGTCATATGGCGGTTTGGCAAAATCATTTTCTAAGCTGCTAGTGAGCTGCGTGCTTCAGCTGCTTGAAACCCTATTGGTTGAAATAAAGGTCCAATCATATTATTTTATTAAAAATTAGTATTAAACTTCTAATTAACCTTATTTAATCATAATTAAACATATTTATTATCATATTTAGAAAATAAATTAATTTATTCCAAATAATCTTATATAAATTCTTTATAATGTTTATCGATAATTTAATTATCATTATGTTGTAATCCAAAAGTTAATTGCTACATGCAATCATGACTATATAAACATCTATAATAACTTAACATGCTAATTAGATGCATGATTACATATAAATGATATTTGTAGAGCACGTCTGTGACAATTTGATATCCTATGGATTGTACTATTTCTTGATGCTTTGTCCAAAATATCATTTCATGTTCTGGATATGTGGGGTCCTCTTTAGAATATTCCCCGAAGATGGTCTGATTGGATGTTTCTAAAAATTCTAAGTGGCAATTTGTATACCATGACTTTTTTAATGAACTTTTTAGGAAAATAAGGGCATGTTCTTACAATCAATGGAATAGAGGTTGGAGGATAATCTTTAGGTCTGAGGACTAGTATTGACATATATGGAATAGTTTCTTACTTGATCCCAAATAGAGCTTGATTGGGTCATTTAGCAATTTCGAGCAAAAATCGTTGTTTGGAGGGGATTTAGAGTTTATATTAAATACTTAAATTTCACTTTAATTGCTCGTTTCAAATTCATTTACATTTTTTCTTCTTTAAGGTCAGTTTCATAAATCCATTATTTTTCATTATCACTTTCTAACATTTCACTTTCAACTTAGGTCATATTGCATTAGGTTAGGATCAGCCACAAAGTTAGTACAAACAACAACAACAATAAAGCCTTATCCCACTAGGTGGGGTCGGCTACATGGATCATACGACTTTGTTGATCCATGTTCATGAGATTCGACAGGGTTTTACGCTGGCTGTCGGGGCCTAACACAACCCTCCTCCTTTATCCGGGCTTGGGACCGGCTATAAAACAACAACAAGCGCATTTAACCAATCAAACAATGAAAATCCAATGGACAGTGTTCAAGGAAAATAAATACGCAATATGCAGAGAATATTTCTTGAGAGATGCATGGAGCACTATGACAATCAGGCACAAAAACTAGTAAGACAATAAAAACATAAATAATATCATGATAAAGGAAATACAACAAATGAGCTTAGCTACAAAAAGGAAATTTCTACTTATTAAACAAAGAAGATGCCATCATAATAATCATCTATAGCAGATAAGAAAGAAATATGATGATATTGAAAGAACTCCTGGACCACCTGTCCTATATTAAAGATGTCAAGGTATACTTGCTTGGTGTAAACCAAATGAGAACATATCCGACATAACTATAAAAACTCCAATAGTTTCTTCAAGTTAATAGCCTAGTATCCAAATACAACACGGTGAAAAGTTAGAGATGAAACTCTGTACACCAAAACAAGTTTAGCACAATTAGCATGCATGATCCTCTTAACAAGCAAGCATGAAATTAAGGGAGGCTACAAAAAAGGGCGATAGAAAGCATCTGGAAACAGACGAAAGGGATAAAAAAATATAAAATTTGAGAAAATAACCACCTTCGCCTTCTATCAACCATGAGTAATTATAAGATATGCATTAAACGATTCAATAAGAAAGCACCTACCCAAATATGCATGGAAAATACACAAAACAAAAAGACAGGAGCCCTTACTCTCAGCATCCATGGAACCAGATGCCCTAGTATTCAAGTCCAAGATGATTGGCTTCTCTTCGACGACCTCTTCCGTCCTGATCTCCTCCTTCGTCTCCTCCACAACAGGCGCCGCCGGAACTTGTTCTACTTTGACCTCCTCCACCTCCACATCAAACGCTGGTGCCTCCGCTCGGCTCGCCGCCTTCGGGGCGCCCTCACCCGTCCTGCCAGCGGGCTTCTTCGCAGCGCTACCCGCTGATTTCCGTGCTGAACGAGGAGGCATCCCTTCGAAATTGTTCTTCTTGGCTACTAATTATCTTCGCAGCGCCACAAAGTTAGTACAAGTTTCAAAAATTTCTTCTTGGCTACTAATTATCTTAATATCATTTTCAATTCTCACAAATACTTCTTCAACTTGTTCTTTTAAGTTGGGGTCATATTGTCCTGATAATATCTTTGTAAACTCTTGTAGAATTTAAGGAGCGGATTGCAAAACTTTAACTTCTAAGACCACGTATTACGTGTAAAGGTACTCTACTTCGATAAATTTATTATCTATCATTTCATATTATTATTCTTGTTGGCTTAAGAGATTTTGCATCACAATCTCAAGATTGAACTCTCAAGGAGATACAAGTAGTTGATTTTGATGTTGAGATAAATGTGGGATCAAGTATGCAATTGGGGTTAGAAGAGCAAGTATGACTTGACTGTTCAGTTGTGAATATGAATTTTGCATCAAATTTTGATTTTGATTGATTGTTGTAGTATAATATTTTAATTAATTTCTTGTATTTAGATCATGGCATATATCATTTTCTATTAATTTTAGTTGAAAATTTCATCCAAGTCATTTCATATTATTATTTTGCAAATATTATAATAATTGTGCAAATTAACTTAATTTGCAATTATTGTGTAGGGAAATATAAAATTTGGAAAATTTACAATATGACCCGCGAATAAATCTAACACCAAGTGCGATTATTCGAGAAAATAAGATCTTGTGGCTGGCAATGTACACTTGAAAATCGTGAATACTTGCAAGCCGGAATTATTATTTCACAAGGCGTGAGTATCAAATTACAACCATTTTTGTGCCTAGTATTTTTAAGAAGCTATGACTCATGGCCTCTTGGAAGTTATTGAAGTCAAATGACTTACATGTCCATATCCTATTGGTTGATAGTAGAAATTATGAAGACTTATTTTAACACATGTAAGTCGGTTAATCTTGTGGATACGAATGACAATGATTCCCTAACATGTCATCATACGGCTAGTCGAGAAAGAAAGCATGATGAAGTTGAAAATTTTATTGTAGCATGAAACAAACTTTATCACGAGGACGCTTAAACTAAGTGCTCACTAGCTGATCATATTAAAATTCTGGTTTAATCTCACTCTAATTCATGTGCATTCAAGTTCTAAAATCTTCATATTTTGATAGTTATGCTTAATTTGTATGCATTTATCTTCTCGACGCATTATCACTTTAGGCTTGCACATTTGAGTTGTATGACGTCCTGATTTTTCTATTATTCATTTAAATTTCATTTGAAGAATTGATGCTTGCTCTTCATCTTACTTCAAAATCCAAAACAAGCAAAAGAGACAAGAAAATCTCATGTTAAAAAGGAGGGGAACACAAAATTCTAAGCTGCCATAAAATAGTGCATAAAGGAATTTTTTTCATAAAGAGGGGATCAAAGGACATGTGGTAAGGAAAAAGTGAATCAAAGCTTCTTATGAGGATCAAATGGTGATGAGAATGGGATATAAAAGGGAATATTTAGCTAGAAAAAGGGTCCTAGTAGAAGAGAGGAAGAATGAAGGAAAATTAGAGGAGAAGAAGCAATAAGAAGGACAATTCGAGCGGATCCTTAGTTGTTTTTATATTTCAGAATGTTTCTTATTTTGTTCCTCATCTGTATTGAATTTTACATCTATGAGGAGCTAAATATTAGCTCTATTAAGAAAGGGTAGTAGTCTAGTTTTTTTTATGGATGGATGATAAAACAACATTATTGTTATTGATATTAGTATAATCTCTGATTTGATCTTTAATTATTTTTTACTAAAAAAAATGGGTCAAGAATACTAGCATTAGTTTTCTTATTGTAATCTATTTATGCTGAGATTTTATGCATCCATTTAACTTCTTGTCGATGTGAATATCATATTGAAACAATAGCCAGGAGGTTCATTTTAAATTCTCTTCTTATTCATAAATAAACCAAAAGCATTAACACTATCTTTTTATTTGATTTCATATATGCAATGAGTTGGATTGCTTATTTCATTCCTTCAGCTATTGGTACATATGATTTCACAGTAATCGTTGTTACTTATAATTTTTAAAATTTTCTTGTTATGCTTGCATCCGAGAGGAATGTTAGCATACTAGTAGATGACCATAAGTTTTATAATTTTCTGATATCAGTTGAATCCCTTTTGAATTAACCTAACTAATGTTCATGTGAAAAATATAATATTTAGTTTAAAGTTCTAATGTACTATGGGCGCATTTTTTACAAGTTGAATCTAACATGATTATCATTGTTAAGTTGTTCTAATTCATCAATAATAAAATATTAGACAAACCTCAATCTTAAGAGAACCTGCAATTAATTGTTAATCCATCTTATGTCTTCCAGCTAAGTAGTTAGTTGTCATTTTAATTCAATCATCTTAAAATAGGTTAGCCTAGCCTTTTTTGTCCAAAATTAACCTAGATTAGTTAGTGAGTCTTCAGATTCAAATCATTGTGGATACGACATTCAAATCTACTACTCCGATCTATACACTTGTAGTTGAGTGAAGTGAGGAGTTTATGCTACATAATTGATCTTCGTAGCTGAATTAATGATATTTTAACTTTAGTTTGCTTTTTGTCATAGTTAGTTAACTAGTCGTTGATTTTTCTAGTTGTGTTCAAATTGAGGTCAGCCTTCTCACCTATAAAGATATGTTGAAGCTAGCCGAAGCAAATCAGGCCTTGAAGTTAAGGTTTCCTTCTATTGTGAGTCGTGAGCATTGCAATCAGAGGAGAGAGAAAATTGTGACCATAAAGGCTACAAATTTGATTAATTTGAAAAATTTTGGATCGTGCACTACCGATTGCCAAGGGCTTTGTTTTCATCTTCGGGTGTAATTCTTCAATTTATTATTTGATTTATTATTGTCTCTCCTAAATTCTAAGATGAACTCTATTATTTTTTAGGAGAATTTAGTTAAAAGGAAAATATTGTGAACCTTAATTTTATTATTTAGTTTCTTTTCATCAATTGTTGATTATGTTTAATGCTTTTAATTTAGTTAATTAAATTTTTAGTTAAATAATACTAGTTTGTGGAATGTCTAATATTATAATTAATTAAGTGCTTTATTTTTTAATTAATAATTGACATAGTTTTCATAATTAATGTGTGCAGAATTAGAGTTATGTTGATTGTTAATTAATATCAGTCATTTGAGTGATTAATAGTTTAGAATTTTTATTTAAATGCATCTTAACTTTAATCCGATCAAATTTGGATATCAGTATATGAGGACTTCGTATCTAATTAAATTAGGATAGTTTAATTTTCTTGGTTAATTTGTAAGAATGCTAGATTATGGAGATTATAAGTTAATCTTGTATAATTAATAACTTAGGAAAATTTATATTGGTATACATAATTTAAATTATATTGGTATATATAAGTTAATCCTGTATAATTTAATTATGATAGTTTAAGTTATATTGGTATACATATAAAAGCTATGTATATTTATATTTGTAACTCCCTTTCTTTTCATTTTCTCTCCATCACTGAGTATAAATGCAGGAGTTTTCTATACTACTAGGACTAGGCTACAATTTAGCACACAAGTGTAAAAATTCAAATGCTAAATAGTGATATAACTATCAAAGAAAATGAAAATTGAAGTTCAATTTCTTCATTTCAAGAAGTAAGCACGTCTCTTTTTTTTTTTCAAATGAAACTTGAAATTCACACCATTTCCTCTAACTTAAAAGGTAAGGGGACAACCTTTTGTACAAAAGGCTCCTAACCTCACATCAAGAATAATTTGGCTCAAATACTCAAAGAATTTATCTCTCTAGAAAATGATCTCAGCAAATAATTTTTGCTTGATCTCAAAAGTGAGCATAACCGAGTTTGGATTAGGAATGATCTTGTCCTGGTAATGACTCATTTTTTTATCGAGAAAAAGACAATTAGTCACATTTCCAACCGAGTGACAATCGGGATCAAGTTCCAACGTTAATATGATTTGATTCAGAAATTAGATTGAGAGGTCCCAATTGTACAAATATTTTTGTCTTAAAATTATTAAGATAAATTAACAAAAAAATACAGCACTCAAATTTAAAGTCTAATCTATATAATGAACTCAAGAAACATAAGCTCAACTTTATGGGATCTAGTAAGTTAACATCATCAAATCAAATATACATTTATAAAAAAAATTACTTACCATATGCAACACCTTGTGCATATGGTATAAAACTTTCAACTCACTTTATCATAATCACGTACTATTAAAAAGATTTTAATCTAATGGCTCACCCGAGTACTTGAACTAACTACACTTCCAAACTTATAGATAAGGAAGAAAAAAATGACATCATTAAACCATAAAAAATATAATTTTATAAGATCTTATATCTTAGTGATCAAAAGGAAAAAAATCAAGTATTAAGCCTAAACCTAATATTATAGATAGAGGAAAACATTATTGTGTACTAGGATAGAAAGTGAAAAGACATATTTAAATAATAGCATGAAAAGTTCAAAGAAATCAATCAACTTATATGTTAATTTGATCCTGATCCGAATTATATCGAGTCCTTTCGATCTTGTTTCGGACATGAATCGAGTGGCGACCAGGTTAAAAAACTCTAAAAAATTGGGCCAAGTTAGGGCAGTTGGATCATTCAGGTGCTCACCCATTCTTAATATTTCTTTTAAGTCTTGCTTTTCTCCAACACTTTGAAAACTTTTTTATATCTTTCAAAATTTAATATGACCATTATTAATATATGGACAAAGATTTGGTTGTTATAATTTTTTTTCAGCTTGATATTCTTACAGTATTTTCACCCTAAAGTTTTATACAAATGTTCAAATAATCAGATTTTTTATGTTCGTTAAAAAGATAAAAAAAATCGATATATATATTTTATCTATGGCTCATCTAAATCAGATGATTTTTTTTTCAAATATGTCATTGAAAGTTGTCTGCTAAAATAATTGTTGTTTAGCTTTTCTTCTTGATACCATTATAGTATTTTGGATATATCTTTCTACAAAAAATATCTAAAAAATGTGAGTTTTAATTTTTTGAAAAGTAACATAATTATCTACACATAGCTTGACCCTGATCCGAAGACAGTGTTTTCAAATATCTATACATGTTATAATTTTTTTATTGGCATGCAATTTTTATGCATAGTTTTATGTTGAGATATTTAAATGAGATGATTTTTTTTATTTATTAAAAAACTAATAAAATTATATACAAATTCTACATGGATTGTTGAATCAATTTTTTTTTAAAATTCGTTATAGTAAAATATTTTTAAATACCTAAAGCTAAATCAAGAGCCTCCTTTTATTATAGAAAAAGATAAAAATTTATGGAAAAAAACTTTCATATTTGATGAGATATATGTAGTCATATCATAATTGATGGCATGTAACCAACTAAACTTGAATTCAACAAAAAAAAACGAAAATCAAATCAGACAACAACAACAAAGCCTTATCCCACTAGGTGGGATCGGCTACATGGATCATACGACGCCATTCCGCTCTATTAGTAATCAAACCTTTCGGTATATTATTCACCAATAGATATGCAAAGAAAATCAAATCAGACATTATTATATTTTATGTATATGCAAAGAATGAAAGAAAAAATCAACTAGATTTCTACCTCTTGGCTGACCCTTGAGGCAACATCTGATTTGCACGGAGACTTAAAATCCTTAAAAATGTCCAAGTTGCCAATGATTGTCCCTTGCGTGAGGAGAGGTACGTCCTGGCCGGCATTAATCCATTGAAATCCATCCCATAATTAAATTAAATCAAGTTTCATCATCCCGTCATTGACCACTTACTCTTAACTAATTTCTTTTTTATATAAATAAATACGTTTTCTTTTTAACTTCTTATAGACCTCTCGTTAGTCCACAACACAATACGCACATCATGGTCATCATAAAAGCTCTTACGTCTCTTGCTTAGAATAATAACTACAATTATGTTACGGACCACCATCACAAAGGTCGATATATGATAACCTTGATGTGATATCGATTTGTGTAGGCCGAAACTTTTTTTCTGCTTTATTGGGAAGTTTGTGCACTTTGGAATTGTTTGGAGTGTATGTATATATATATATATATATATATGCATGGACAAATTATTGTCTTTATACACATGCATATATTATGTATATATAATAACATCTTACCTAGGTTACAAAAATATCTGAAGTTTTTTTATTCAACTGGTTGACCAAACCAATGGTCAAACATATATACATATGTATATATTTGACTTTATGTGTTTGCCAATTGGAAGATTATTTCACTTCATTTTAAATATCATTACAATTTTTTGTCAAATAGGTCGCTTTATATAGATTAATGCGGATGCGGTATAATAACTGCTAGCTACGCATGCACTATATGTGCTTATAAAAATTAACTTGTCTATTTTTAGATGTGTTAGTAAAAGGACGTATTTGTCTAGGCAATTCTGTTTTGCGTTTTATCTTGCAAAATGGAGAGGATTAAACACTTGTACGCTATCGATCTTTCTAGCAAAGAAAAATTATGACATGATCTCATACCTGGTATAAGCGAAAAGTAATTATTTTATAGCTTAAACTTTGTTTTTGATAGAACAATAATTGACGAGCATATATGCATACATATATTACTTTTGAAAAAAAAATCCAATCCTTACTTTGCAACAAAGCATACTTGGGTATTTAAAACTCACGTTCGATAGTCAATCAAATAATATCAGTCACCATTCACGATTACCAATTGGGGTGGAGTTGATAAACGGCTCGTTTAAGTAAGGTCTCAAGTTCGAGTCCTGATAAATGTAAAAACATTTTGTTGGGAGCTTCATCTACTATTATCAAGTACGCGACGTGGGACGACCAAGTGAATTAGTTGAACTTGACGATGAACCGACCTTCAACTGTGACAGTGTGCATAATTGTTAGCGTCGCGCGGATTGAATCGTCGGTACTGCTTCTCAGATAGTAGGGCTGACCAAAAAAAAAAGTCATCATTCACGATTTAGTTCAGTATTCAATCATGAAAAAAGAGAACATTTACTTCAGCTGATGGAAACAGATTGTTGTTACTTTCTGATATACATGAACTTTTCAATTAAATATTTTATCTGAAAAAAAAATACCTGCTTGCAAAATGGCAGTTTCTGTACAACTGGTTTTTTTTTCCTTGGGCAGCTTGTGATATCAAAAAGGAGACCCATTCATCCACCTGAATGATTCAGAACTGCCTTTGAATAGCATGCAATATATATACACAAAGAGGAATTAGGAGGGAAAATGATAATGCATATTCTGATCAGTGAATGATCGATCGCCACTCACGCAATGACAGGGAAATAACAATTAGATAGGTTAATTATTCGTTCTCTTTGCATCCGGTGGTGCTTAATTTAATGTCTGCTTTCAGTCTGTCACATACCGATTGCTCTTTCTATGTGTGTATACATACATATTAATTATATGCTCGACCGAGTTCTTCAGAAAAGTAATCTGACACGTCTCTTCTCATTCTACTCTCAAACAGAGTACACACATATGTATAGAAAGACATGTTGTACTCTACTTCATGACAATTATTGTATACGTATAATAATCTGTATTACCTACATCTTTGAACCACAAGAATGAGAAACATCAGAATTCTGAGACAGAGACAGACAAGTGGATGCTGACTTTAGAAGGGTTAAATAGAACTATAATATATATATATATGGATGTTGGCAAATCAGCGTCTGGTTCTTTCCTGAGCATGCCTTTCTTTGCTGGTTCAATGGTATACATTTGTTGATTAATCATGCATGGTTCTCTCAGCCAATCATCATATATTACAAGGTTCACCACAGAAACCAATTCATCTGTGATGTTATCTTCCAAAAAAAATGCCACAGATCGGGTCAGTTGTGTGTACCTGGGATGGAATAATGCCCATTATATATGGGATTCTTATGCCAAGAAATGATCATTGCTTCCTTTCCATGGTTGTGCCATGTCTTCGGACAAAGATATAAATTTCAAAGTAGATGACAGTTGATCCTCTCAAGAGTTGATAGCAACTATTACGTTCAGCCTTGTTTTCTGTTTTCTTTTATAATTGGATCCTTAAATCTTCTCCGTCATAAGAAAAACTAAGAATTGAACCACTAGAAAAACAAACCAATCTCTATCTTAAGAATTAATAAGCTAATTCAGTGGTAGCAAAACACAAATATTGGTGCAGTTAGGGATAAAAAAAAGATAACATATATTTTTCAAATTTATAAAAGATCCTACTATTTTGCGAGTTTCATATTTCATGATAATATTTTGAAAATTTACATGTCTTATATAATCTTTATTGATATTTATTCACATGTGTTTAAGTCGATTGAGCAATTTTATGTTTACATTAAAAGCACTGGAAAGACAACAAGAATATAGAATCTCCCACAATTTTTAATTATGTAATTAAGCTTGTCCAATGAATTTTTAATTAAATATATAATCAACTTTCCTTTAAATATAATATACATATATGTATAAGACTAAAGAATAGGATCAAAATCTTCAAAGAAAAAGAAAAGGCAACCTATATCATGAGAAAAATATCAAGTAACTTACTAGTACTATAACAAAAAGAAAAAAATATGTTGAACGACAAACAGTACCAGGATACAACATTTTTTCCCTTCTTTTCTTTTTCTAAAATAAAAAAAGGAGAAAAGTAGAGAAACAACAATAAAATCCCCTTCCAAACCTTCCAAGCTCCATAAATGACCCCCTAAAACAAAAATAAATAAATAAAGCTATAAAATGACTAAAAGGTCCCTCCGTGATCTTGGCCGTGTAGACCCACTTCGCTGACCAACCAGAACAAAGGAAACAAAGAACGGGCTCCCAACGAAACAAAAGAGTTATTTACAAGGACGGGCCGGCCATCGACCCAAGGCCGGTGGCACCCTCACGAGGTGGTCGTCGGGGGCGGCGTTTGCTGGGTCACGAAGGGAAAGAGCCGGGGCCGCGATAGGAGGGCCGCGAAGGAGCTGGGCCGGTGGTCTCCGGAAGAAGCCGGAACAGGAGCGGGGGCGGCAGTGGCCGTGGACGTGGTGGTGGCGAGCGCGGCGGGCGACGGGATTGCAGCTGCGGCGGAGGGGCCGCTGGTGGTAGTGGTGGCCACGCGCTCGCAGGAGGGGCACATGGAGAGCGTGGTGGCCGGGAGGTGCATGTAGAAAGGGTTGGTGGTCTTGAGGGCCCGCAGCTCGGCCAGTTCCTTCTGAAGGCGGCGGTTCTCCTCCGTCAGCGTCTCGCAACAGCGCTTCAGGTACTCGCAGTCCACCTCCGTCTGTTTCAGCTTCGTCCTGTCATGAGCACAAGGGAGAAGACAATGAGGAGGAGAGCTCAGCACAAGATCAGAAACAAACGACACCAACATGCGAGCGGCATAGCAGCTAATGGAGCTTTGGAACTTGCAGACTCCGATACACAGATGTGCATGTTATGCGCTAGTACAAGACGCTAGAAAACAGAGCTCAATGTCCAAAAAATTTGGTTCTACAGTTTTGGACCGCGAGCTCTCTTGTGCAGAAGAAATGACAAGGAGTACATTTTCTAGCGTTGGAAACCAAGAAGACCCGATTAGGATCATGGACTAAAGAAACCAGCGGCCATCGAGGCAAATTAGTCCCGACGGAGAGACAAAAGTAACAAAAGGGCAGGCTTTGGATCAGAGGCGATTAGATCCACGGAAGTGTCGTGTAAAGCAAAGCTATGGAACAGAAGGTAACCCTGGAAACTCAAGAAGTGATGCTAAACTAGAAATGGCTGCAGCTTCAAGTAACCATGGCTCGGATGGATGGGTAACGAGAAGAGTTGATGTCGCCTTGATTTGTATTACCTTGCACGCCTGTTCTGAAACCAGACCTCAACCTGGCGAGGGCGAAGGTTGAGCTGCTTGGCCAGCGCGAGCTTCTGCTTCTGCAAGCAACAGAGCAAATATCCATCTTTTTTTAGAGTGACGAACTAAAAATGGCACCTTGATTTACATTTCGGCGTTTAATGTAAGCTTTGTACTGATTTCGCGGCCTCACCGGATTGAGGGTGTTGTGCTCCTTGAAGCTCTCTTCCAGGAAGGCCGACTGCTCTTTGGACAGCCTGAGCTTCTTTCTGACCGCCCCGTTGTCCTCCTCGTCACTACCCCTCGACGACGCCGGTCTCTCGCCGTCGCCGGCCGCTGCCACGGACACCAATGCTCCCGATCCTGTTGCTCCCCTTTCGCCGGCTCCGCCGCCTCTGTGGACGGAGAAGTCCATCTGGAAGGAGGAAAGAGTACTGTTTGGCGAAGAAGAACCCGCGGCCGCCGCAGCCGTGGTTGCCGCTCCCTCTTCAATCTCGTCGGCAGCCGGCGGCCGGTTGACGTCGAAGCCCCTGGTCGTTGCTTCAAAGTTCCCTGCAGAAAAACAACCACACGAAAATTTTACTTTGAGCTCCAACCCACGGCGAAAACTCCATCGGAATGGCCAAACAGAGAGTCGCGTATTTTTCATGGCTTCTAAAAAATCCAAAACAAACGCACAAACTTTTAATCCGTGATTCAGCTGCAAGTCCTTACTGTTCGTCTCGAGAGAAGACCAAGGGAAACCGCGGCGACCGGGTGGCGAGGACGAACGCCGAGGTCCCGGCAACAAGGGGAGCAAGTTGAGCTGAAGGGAAGGCTCCGTGGAGCTCCTCCCCCCTTCGCTCTCTTCTTCCTCCTCCTCCTCCTCATCTTCCTCTTCCTCCGTCCTCCTCCCAAACCCGACACCCAGCCCGAGTCCGAAGCCCTTCGCGGCGTTGGTCGCGGACATCGCAGCCTTCTCCGCCGCGGCGAATGGCCTCGCAGGCGCCTCCCCTAAGCTCAGTCCCAGTTCCATCACTCCTCTCAACCAACGACGAAGCCCAACAGTAGTTCTCCTCTGTGAGTGAGACTGTGAGAGAGAGAGAGAGAGCAAAAAGAAGCAAGGAATGAGAGAAGAAGACAGAAGGTCGAGGCTTTTATAGACACACAGGTGGAGAACAGAAAGACAAAAAGGGGAGAGAGAGAGAGAGAGAGAGAGAGAGAGAGAGAGAGAGAGAGAGATTACACCAACAAGTTTGCTGACCGACAAGGTTCAACACTTCAAGGTTACAAAGCACACGTGACCCACCAAAAGTCGACATGCCACAGAGAAAAAAAAACGGCTTCACGGAAATTACAGGAGACCAAAAAAACAATTAAAATTGTAAAACAAAAAGTTAACAACGTAATGCAATTAAATTTCTAATTAATACAATTAATTAAAGGATTGTAATAATTCTTCATCTCCATTTCTATTTTGACTCCTAATTAGTGCGAAGTGATCTTAAATAGGAGAGGCCCCAATGGATATTTAAAAAAATAACTGTTGGATGATTGGTAAATCTTGGGCTTTCATTGTTTCTTTTCTTTTTTTGAGAAGAAGTTATATGGTAATTTGTTTCCTGTGTGTGTTTAGTTTGTAGATTCAATTTATTTTAGTAGGTCAAGGAGAAGTCCAATGCCAATAGGAAAAAGAATATGCCAACTAAATTGACTGATTTAACTCATATTTTCTATATATATATATATATATATATATATAAACAAAAAGAACTTATTAAAGATAATTGAGGTGAAAAAGAATTTCACATGCCAATTCAATTTTATAATTATAACATTTATAAGACTAAAGTTCAGATCAGATGGGTTTTTGGTATACATATATTCCTAGTCATATTAATGATGGGTCCAACTATCTTTCTTGTATTCTTTTTTCCTTATAGTATGACGAACCCACGACCTCATTAAAAAGCCATATCCAAACTTGCACTCTATACAACCCCCTTCCAACTACTTCGTATGTTTTATTTTCGAAAACTAAGTAAAATATAAATAAGATAGCTATTTTGTGGGTTTTGAAAATGATGTCAATAAATGTTTTGTTTTTTTAACCATGACCGCAGTCTATACACAATTGTGGCAAGAACTTGTCTCCAAAAGTCTTTTTTTTAGTTTGTAAAGTTGTATAGTAAAATTTGTATATCTTAATCTAACAGCAAATTAATATCTTAATTGAGTATTAAAAATTGTAAAATATACTAACATATTTTTTTTATTGACACGGGAGTTTTGCTCCGATGACTAATTTGATTTCCTCCAAATTTGTTTCACCAAGTATTTTATGTGTACAGAAAAACGAACTTGAAATATCTTTTTAAGCTAAAATATGTTGCTTGTCATATTCACTGACATACATGTATGTCTAATCTCAATTATACCGCCATCATATAATATGTAAGAAAAAAAATGTACAAAGTAAATAGTCAGAAAATAAGATATGTGCCCTTCTAAATAAGTTTACATATTTTTTGAAGCACAAAAAAGTATAAAGACTATCAGAATGAAGGATGTTTTATTCTAGAGGTATATATGTTATATTATGTTCTATTTTCCTTTAATCTATTTCATTGACTTAACTAGATTACAAGTTAATCGGAGCATAATATGTGCTTCTAAATTGAACATATATATACTCATATCTTAATGATGTGCCACTGTATGATTTTCTCTTTTTCTTTGTTTGTGCTATGTTATAAGGAGTTGATTCTTCCACATTCATTCTGCTCTTATAGATCAATTGGTGGTGTGGTGTGGTGTGGTGTGGTGTAATTATTTTTGTGCTGTATGGATGGCATGGGGACAATTTGATTGTTATTCACTTGGTGCAATGATATGCGATGATTGCTAATGTGTTTTGCTATGAGTGCTGTGGGGTGTAAAGGATTGATGGAGGCTGTCTTCTGAATGATACCTTGTTTGCATGCAACATATATATATCCCCTCTTAATTTAATCTCCGGTTTTATTTTATAATGCACCAATTCACCACGGGGGATCTTCGTTTTTTTAATTAATCAGCGAGTTCTACAATCGCAGTCTATAATTATAAATAAATAATGCACATTGATTTCTTCTGTCTCGAATTAAAGTATGTAATGTCAACCAGGAGAAAAGCAAATCAAATTTTCTATAAGGAAAAAAAAAAGAGGAAGAGAAGGGGTAAAAAGAGGAAGAGGTAAAAGTCAAAAGCACAAAATGATATTTTGTATGAACATGTTTATGTATATGTTGTTATAATTGCATTCCTGATTAATTCAATGGATTTGATAAAACCGCATACCGTATTAAACATATAGTTTATGCATCGCAATCAAGTTCTCTTTACGCAAATTGACAAATTAACTAGTATTGTCCGGAGTAATTAATGTTCCTGAGAAGAAATTTGTGTACAAAATCATTAGGGTTGCAAAACTGTAGTTGACAAGTAATTTGTTTTCTGTGTATAATTGACAAGTGATTCAATCATAACTAATTAAACAGCTGAATTTGTTAGCATAATCATGCATGACGCCTATTTTGGTTGATTGATTAACCTCTTAATGGAACTTGTTCTAATTGCTATACAAAACCATAAACTTGTAGATAATTTATTTATTTTATTTACCAATTAGCATGCCAAAGGAAAACATTGACATTTGTGATTAGAACAACAATTACATTAATTATTCATCCTTTATACAAAAGTTATACTATGAAAGCGTATTCATATTGGTGCATGCCAAATAATTCATTCTTTTTTTTATTATGATTATTTATGCATTTATTATTTAACAATTAATTAACGTCAATTTTTTTGTTTCCCTGGGAAGTAATGAAATGTAATTGATGGATATGATATAAGTTGGCAAGTTGGCACGTCGCCAGCATGATTATAATATGGTTCTCATCATTTTAATTCCTACTATTACGCAACATTTATTAATTTGCCTTCACGGGTCTGTCGACTTCTAATTATGAACATTTCCGCAGGTCGGATAGTTGCATTTGGATCCATGATAATTTCATTTTGCCATGCATGCTCATGTGCCCACGTTCTTGTCCTTGTTAATTACTTTTAATCCTTCGTGCAATCTCGTGCATGGCTACGTTTTGTGCTTGATTATTATTAATATTTAAAGGGATATTTATATATGATGCATACCTGAATTTTAATTAGTTGCACGAACGTGATTATAAAGGTAATGTAAAGAGTGCATGATATGAAGATATAAATAAGAGTAATTTAAAGACATGAAAAATGTATGGTAAAAAAAATAAACAGGAAAAAATCTTATTAAATAATAGTAAATAGCCCCTTTATTCTCTAGACATCATTTAGTCATTCATTTATTCTATTATATATATATATATATATACATATACATTAATCGCAATCATGAGATTGTAGTGGTCAATGAATGAATGCATTGAGTTGCATGTGTATAGTTTTTTATGGAGTGCATTATACTGTGGTTTTTTTTAATCTTCTCATTTTGAGTAAATTTAAGCCTCGTAATAACTAAATGAAAAAAAAAAGTAGGATAATTTGCATTGGGTCATGTAGGGTCACGTGCCACCCCACAGAGTTATAAATTGGCTACGCTTTAAACGCCAACTCCAGTATTATGTTGCACCTGACGGAACCGTGTGCTTCATTTACTACACCAACATTTCTCTCTGCCCCCTACAAATTCAATAATAATAATAATAACAACAACAACTTTATTTCAATTTCATTTTATTTTAATTTAAATGTCTATATTTTCTGTGCCCACGTTAAAACGTCAAAGAGATGTGGACATCAAATTTCATGTCAAGGGGACCTTTTTATTTGATTTATTTATAATAATAACAATATTGTCCAATAATGGCGGTCTGATTGCGGTCCGGCTCGCGGAGATCGACCCGGGCCCGTACAGATCAGGAACGGGGCGGACGGCGACCGACAGCTGTCACCCATCGTATCTGCACGAATAACCGAAGGGATCCGCGATTTGACCGGCTAAAGGGGGCGTGCCGGCATCGCCACCGGCCACAGCCGGTGGGAGCGGCCGGTTCACGCGTCGATGTCATCGCAATAATTGAAAAGTGATGTGGGGATTAATGAGGAGGCGGACCGGAGGAGGGCCGACCACACATCCGCAGCCGGTTCACTTCGCCCGCTACGTTTTATTGTTCTATTTACAATAAATAATAATTTCCACCATGCAGTCCTCATGATCTGGCAATCATGGCCGTCTGCCGCTGCTAATCGAACGGCTAGGAAAGAAGGATCCTCATGCCGTGTGTTGGGGAGGAAGGATTCGGAAGGGTTGTTATTTAAACACGGGAAGGGAGGAGGAGGAGGAGGAGGAGGAGGAAATGGAAATGAGTAGTCCCATCAGCGGAGGAGGAGCTTTTATTAGCAGATCTTTTGGTTGTGATCTTCATTGGCTGCTGCACAGACAGAGAGAGAAACATTGAGAGAGAGAGAGAGGTTTTAGTAACCGTGAGGAGGAGGGAGGGAGGGAGGCGAAAATAGAGTTCCAGAATCCAATTTTGATGGGATGTTTGCAATGATAGATATAGACCTCAAAGCTCCCGTGACAGGTACATAGCAATATCTCGGCCTCTGTGTGTGTGTGTGTGAGAGAGAGAGAGAGAGGGGGGGGGAGAGAGAGTGGGGGAAAGAGAGAGGTGGTTTAAGTAAGAGGTCTAGAGATTCTTCCTTTCATACGCTTGTATATGTTGGCTGCATGCAGGGGTGGGAGTCGTAGTAGTAAGTACAAAAGGTGGTGGTGTTCGAGCCCTAATAAGATCACGGCTTAATTACGGTGGGGTTGGATGAAAACCATTCAATGCTCGACGTGTATTAAGAGGTCAAACGCATTATTTAACGAGTGGACTAATATATATGGTGCCAAAATGGAGTGGGGTATGCCAGCGGAGCACGGGGTGAAGAGAGAGAGAGAGGACATGCATAGTCGTAGAAAAAGATTGGATACGTTGGAGCATTGCTTTTGATTTGGCTAAATACTATGTACTTATTTATGTACTTTGCTGGGAGTTTTTAATGCTCCGGATTTGCCTATCTTCCACCTAATTCGCACCTTCTTCTTCTTCTTCTTCTTCTTCTTCTTCTTCTTCTTCTTCTTCTTCTTCTTCTTCTTCTTCTTCTTCTTCTTCTTCTTCTTCTTCTTCTTCTTCTTCTTCTTCTTCTTCTTCTTCTTCTTCTTCTTCTTCTTCTTCTTCTTCTTCTTCTTCTTCTTCTTCTTCTTATTATTATTATTATTATTATTATTATTATTATTATTATTATTATTATTATTATTATTATTATTATTATTATTATTATTATTATTATTATTATTATTCAATTAGGGAATAAAGTAAGGTATCTTATCTATATATGTGCAACTAGTTTAAAAGTAATAATTTATATTATATTTGATAATTCAATTAAAGTTCATGATTTTTTATATAAAAACAATTTTTCAGACTACATTTTTAAAAGAAAGTCAAAGTATATAACTTTAACGTATAATGAAATCTATTTGAAAATAAAATTAAAGTTTGAGCTTTCACCTAAGTATTTATATATAATTAAGAAGGATAAGATTCAGTCTATGAAGTGATACATATGTGTAGCCGTTTCATTATATATGCCATTCCAAATTTTTAGGTTGCATGTGATAGTGAAGGCTGTCTTTATTCTTTAAGTAATCATTCAAATTTTTGACTCGGCTAATTAGACAAATATATTCATTATGAAACCCCATTTTCATTTTATGTTTGGTACTGACAAAAATCTCAGTAGTACTCGATCGTCATTTTAAAAAAAAAACAAAAGAACTTGAGGGAAAAACAATTGCTGTTGAAAACTAAGGAATATTTTGCTTGGTATTTTTCTTGAAATTATCAAGTAATTCGAGCTTAGTCTTTTTCAATAATATACTTGAGGCTTAAATTCAACTTTATTAGCTCAATTGGATATCAACTCAAAGCTAATGTTTTTTTAAACATGATGCAAAAGTAGACATAAACAACTAAAGTACTATTTTTATTTTTTTTTTCATTTATTTTTTCAGCAACTAACACAGAAACCCTGGCTCTCTCCCCCTCTTTCTCTCCCCCTCTTTCTCTCCCCTCCTCCTCAATTGCACGGGAACAGTGATTCATTTCGATAGACCCGTACGTCAAGAGAATCTTGAGTGGTCTCCGTGTCATTGCAGGAAGATTTGAATTTTAATTTGTTTTCGACAGGAAGATTTTTTATTTTTTAAAAAATAAAATACTATATATATATATATATAAAGGAGAGATAGAAACGGAACTCTAACGCACTTAGGGCTGAGCAAAACTGAGTTTGGGACTGGGTCTCGGCCGACTTGGTCCCGACCCGGTTTGGTCCGAGTTTTCGGAAAAGGGGATCCGGCCGGGTCCGGGACCGGGACGTCCCGGTCAAACCGGAACAAAAACCAAAAATTTCCAGTTGTCCCAATTTGATCATAAAAAAATAAAATAATAGATAAAATAGTAAAAAAATTAATATCATTATATAAATATAATAACTATTAATTAAATTATATATATGATAATATAAAATAGTGTATATCCAATATATATATCAAATAAAATATAATTTTTTATTTAAAAAAACTATAAATACACTATTTAAAAATATTTTAATATTAATATAATATATTTAACTGGGTCGGGACCGAGTCTCATTTTCGGGTCGTCCCGGCTCGTGCTCACCCCTAAACGCACTCATTGATAATAAATCGTGCCCAACGATACGAAGATGGACGGTCAAGATGTCATCTCCCCTGCATCTCTATAGAGGCGCGCTATTTGGTTCAAAATTCATTAAGAAAAGAAAAGATAAAGGATGAAAAGAGAACGATGTAAAGTAAATATAGAAAAATGAAAGTGAATAGTTATTCCTTAGTCATTAAAAGAAAAATAAGAGAATAAATATTATGTAGTTATTTTATTTAGATAATTTTATTCTTTACATATATAGTTATATATTTATATATTCAAATATTCGGTTAAAGATGAAAATACTTATGAAATATGTTTTTCTCATTCTTTCAACTCGTGAAAAAAGATAGAGCAACTCAACTAAACTAGGGAACAAATTCTTTTCATTTCTATTTCCTTACTCTACTCTCCTTTCACCCTAAAAAATAAAATAAAATAAAAAGGGCCTAAAAGTAATATTATTAAAATTGGATCGAGCCAGTCGGTTCAATCAATTCAACTACGAACTGACACTTGCCGATTCGATTTTGACATCAAAACCATTTTAGTAATTGAACCGGTCAAAATTTAGTTGAACAAAAAAAATTGGTGAACCAGCGAACCCATCAAGAACCGGTTCAGCAATTTTTTCCTCTAAAAGTTAATTTAAATGGAAAGAAGTTACAAATGTGGAAAGAAATTGCAAAAAAAAAACAAAAGAGGAAAGTCATGATCATATGTTAAAACAAAATTAGGAAGGGAAATATAAATATTGAAAGATAATTGATAGGGAGAGAAAATGATAATTGAACAAAAATAAGGAAGGGAAAAATAAGTATAGAAAGATAATTGAACAAAACTAAGAAGGGAAAATAAAAATAGAAAAATAATTAATAGGGAGAGAAAATGATAATTAAAGAAAATGAATTTGAAAAAAAGAGAAAGAATTTGTTAATATTTTATCAGTAGAACTATATTACAATAATAATGTTTGAATAAGTATTAAGTTTTTTAAATATTATAAGTAATCAGAAAAAGAATAAATTTGGAAAAAAGAGAAATACAAAATGAAAGAAAAAAAGGATGAATAAATGAAAATAAATACGAACGAACAATTTAAAAGTGAATAGTATATCATCACAAATACGACATAAATAAAAAAATATAATAATGTATCAATTATGATCACTTAAGATAGCTTAAATTTATAGAATATGATAAATAATAATTTTATACCAATTTATTATTATTACTATTAGTATAATATTTTAATTGTGATATATATATATATATTCAAAATTAATTGTGACATATCAATTCAATATTTTAATAAAATGCAATCCTATTCG
This sequence comes from Pontederia crassipes, assembly GCA_030549335.1. Lineage (NCBI taxonomy): Eukaryota > Viridiplantae > Streptophyta > Magnoliopsida > Commelinales > Pontederiaceae > Pontederia > Pontederia crassipes. Next base: position 37,698,323 of record CM060184.1, read on the forward strand.
ATATACCAATATTTTATTATTTTATAATATTACTATTAATATAATATTTTAATTGTGATATACTAATTCAATATTTTAATAAAATTTAATATAATTCGATCGAATTTCATTCAATCGATTCAATCACAGCTCGATAAAAAGTTCCATCCAATTGTCAATCCGATTATAAAAAGACGAACCGGCTGTTCCTTCGTGAAGCGCGACCGAAACCACGGTCCGGTTCTTTTTTAACGGATGACGGTCGCCGCGTGATGGACACGTGACGCCGAGGAGGTCCGGGTCCCCGTTTCGGCTCGGCGCGCGGGGCGGGACCACGTGGGCTCCATCCATTGGGTCGCAGGCGTGTTAGACCTTTTTTGTTCTAATTACATATATATAATAGGGGAGGAAAAACACAAAACCAGAAGTCGCATAGAAAAAGTTTCGTGAGGACGAGCGTACGAAAGAATGCTTGGGGACGTCGTGGTGGGGGGGGAGTGATGAGATGTAGGCACATTAAGTCATTAGCTGTCCGTTTCGAGGGGACATCCGCACAGACGCAATCATTAGTACGGTCTCCCTCCCCCTCTTTCTCTTTCTCTCTCATCTCTCATCTCTCCTCTCTCCTCTCTCCTCTCCACTCCTGTTTCTCTCTCGCCTTCCTCGTCAGGATCACAATTATTTCGCCGTGATTGTTTTCGTGCTCGGTCGCTTTTATTTTTTTTCTTTTCCGTTTTTCATTTTGAACAAAAAAAAATGAGTCGCTGATTATTGTATCATTCTACACTCTATGTTGTGACGGAAATTTCAAATAACTTACATGACTGATGGATGCAAAAAAGAGTTTTCAAATATATTGTTGATATCTTCTTTATCGCAGAGTGATTTTATGTAGTACAATATTCGCCTAAGGTGTTAAGATCTGAATATCATCTAACATTTATTATATTATATTATATTATATTATATTGTATTGTATTTTGAATAATGTTGCCTTTGTATTATAAAATTGTACTTGATCAAAAATGGTATCTACTTCATGTTTTTATTTTTTTCCCCTATTTTTATATTTTAATTTTGAAGTAGTCGATTTGTTGGTTTTATACTTTGTATGCCATGTAAGTGTAATAACTTTTAATTATAAGTAAATTTATCAATCTTCATATATATAAATATATATATATATAAATATATATATATATATATACTATTTCATCTATACTTTCGACGGAATAAACTTTTTTTTCTGAAAGTCGGACATTTTCTCTAGAAAATATGACAGTGTTACAATAAATTCTTTTGAATTATAATGTAGGATACATTATTCTCATCATAGAAAATATTATTAATCATTTAGTTTTTTACGAAAAGTGAACACTTTTCCTATAATTTAAATAAAATGACAATAATATTTTTGAAATGAATAATAATGCAATATACATACTTATTGGATTACATCATATCAAATAATTTTAAGTAGTATTATATAAACATGAAATATAATTTGAAATTTATTCTTAAATTATTATTAACTAATTAAAGTTGGCTCAATTGATAGTGGAATTAAATTTCAAACAATCGAAGATGCTAGTAGTTTCGAATTTGAGTCTTAAAATTCTAATTTTGATCACAAAGTAAATTATTTACATTTTATCTTTCTATTTCTAAATTAATCAAATACTAATGATCTTAAACATCACATCAGAGATCTTTCCTATATTAGGAACATACCCAAGAAAATTAAAATGGAGTAACATACTAAAATAGAGAGATGACAATCAGGAATGGTTAGCGCAATCGGATGGCGAAGTTGTGTCATGAGATCGTTAAGTGCTAGTGCTCACATATTCGATTTTTAGAATTATCATTTTAATCGAAATTTATTCATATTGCTTCTTCCGAACATCATATTAGTCGAATGCTAATAATTTTGAACACTGATAAGTCTCAACAAAAAAAATAGAGAGATGGTGATACGATCTTAATGGTGGAACCCACAATGTGTCTTATTCAGACTGAACTCCTTTTGTTCATGGTTTATGGAAGCATCATTTACTTTGTTGTTCATAATAGCAGCTTGCCAAGTGGGAGAATGAGGATCGTCGGATTGAGGGCATGAGTCGACTAGAAACTACTTATCTTGCTTGAAATCGTCGTTGTGTATGGGTTCTACCTATGCGTTGGTTGGAGCGCGTGATAATCAACATCTCAACCGTTCCTCTGTTGCCTTGATGCTCTATCCACCGTCCACTTTCGCCATCCATCCTCTTCTTCTTTTCCACTAATAATAATATTATTATACTGAAAATTAAAAAATGCATGGTGGATATTGTTGGCACCAATTGCAGGAGGACAAGTAGGTGGGTTAGACTTATGATTTATTGATCTATGTTGAATAGTTTTATTCTGATCCTTATAATTTTCCTTCATTTTGTTTAAATTTTGTCACTTCAATTATAATGCAATAAATGCACTTCCCAAATCTGTCTATGATTTTTTTTGGATTTAAGTTCACAACAAAATTATAATCGTGCAATGAGACCGGACATCAGTGGGTTGTCGGTTGATCGGATAATAGACATATTTAATTCTACAATTACTATGAGTATTAAAAATTCAAATCCATCAGTCATCATTAGCATAAGGCGATAAATGAATAAAAAGTAATATTATCGATAAGAGAATCAACAAAATAAGTTATAAGTAAAGTAAGATTTCAGCAATGCGCAGAGATTACATCAGAAACATGCAAAGACATAAGTGAAGCATTTACATTAGGATTTAATGGGGGTCCTCCCCCCTTACAGGGGGGAGGAACCCCTTCCCCCCATCCACGTCCGTCGGATGGAGATCCGACGGGCACATTTTTTTGGCCGGTTCATGGGGTAAAAGGCAGCTGGTTCATGGGTAACAAGCCGCATTTTTTTCGTCTGATCCCTCGACTTCGTGAGCGACGTCGACGACCACGACGGCGATGACCACAGCGGCGATGACGATGACCACGTGGATCCGGCAGCCCTCTCTCCCTTCGGCGACATTCGCTCACTCCGGCGCAGATTTCCTCTCTCTCCGTCGGCTCCCTTTCTCTTTCCCTGCCCATCTCTCGCGATATGGCCGCCCGACGACCGATCTGACCGTGGGCGGCCGGATCTCGCCGCTGACAGCGGGCGACCCGATCTGGCCGCCCGACGACCGATCTAACCGCGGACAGTCGATCTGGCTGCAAGCGGCCAGATCTGGCCGTCTGACGGTCGATCCGGCCGCCCGCAACCCGATCGGCTGCCGGGCGGCCGGATACGGGAGCCCGCAGTCGGATCTAGCCACCCGTGGCCGATCTGGCCAACCGCGGCCGATCTGGCTGCGGCCGGATCTAGCCTCTCGGTGGCCGTTCTGACTACGGACGACCGGATTTGGCCGCATGCGATCGATCTGGCTGCGGGCGGACAGTCAGATCTGACCTTCCACAATCGAATCTGGCCGCCCGACGGCTGTTCTGGCTGCGGGCGGTCGGATCTGGCTGTCCGCGGCCGGATCTGGATGCCCACGGCCGGATCTGGCCGCCCGACGGCCATTATGGCTGCGGGCGGTGTGGGTTGGCCGTCCGACGTTCGAGGTCATCATCGTCGATGCACGTGGTCATCGCCGTCGCCGCCCCATGGTCGTCATCGCACCCGCCGTTCGTGGTCGTCGCCGCACCATTTTCGCCCGTTCGTCACCTTGAACCACCCATGAAATCCGAATCGAACCGCCTGATTTCACCTTAAATCGCGCATGAAATCTGCGCCCGTCGGATGGAGATCCGACGGGCGCAGATGGGGGGAGGGCCCCTATTAAATCCTTTACATTAACATATGTAGGCATTAAAGATAGATGCATGCAGAATAAGGGTGCCCTTAGGGGCTATTTGGTATAGTATCAGTGGAACCCTGGTTTATGAATAGTTTTGTCTTTGAACAAATTTATTCTTTGCATTATTGATGTTCTTTTGTTGTTCGAAGCATGAATAAGAACATCAAAACACTGCTTATTCAAAATTCAAGACACCAAAATGTTAATGATTACCTTTGACCCATTAATTCTTATTCTCATGGTGTGTGGCTACAACAACAAGAACAAGGAGTTAATTCTTATATTATTCTTATACCAAATAATGTCACTCGTCTAATACTTAATGTCACTTCACATTTTTCACTTTACCTTTTTACTTTCATTAATATTCTCTCACTTCACTTTTTCCATCCGTGCCCTTTCACCTTCCACTTTTCATCAAACTTGTTTAAATTAATTAATATTATAATTACCTTTCCTTTCTCCACTTTCTCTCTCTTCCATATTAGTGTTTTATTTTTTTATGATAAAAATATAATACTTATATAATATGAGATATGATACATACATATAAATTTAATTAATATGTAAAACTAAAATTGCATCAAATATGTAAAGTATTAGAAAAAATGAAATAAAATAGAAATAAAAAATAGAGGAAGTGAAAATAAAGTACTACAGACAAAATTAAAATGAAGTTTATAGAAAAAAATTATCTGATTATTTAATAAGTCTTTGTGTCATTTTTCCAATTTTTTTAGAACTCATTTATCTTATATTTTCCAAAACTAATTTGTATGTATATTACAATATTACATTAAATTAATATGTGTTCCCTTTATATTATACTATATTGTTTATATTTAAGAATTTGGATGGGATTCAATGAGACAAAACGTAAGAATTAATTTCAAAATATATAAAGTAAATTACATCAAAAAAATAAAAAAAACAAAAGACACAGAAAGCTTAGTAAATTATTAGAATACATAATTGTTTAAAAAATGTTTAGTAATTTATTACTATTTTTATTTCACATTTTCCAATGTTTTATATATTTAATACAATTGTAAACTTTCATATTAATTATATTAATATGTATTTATCATATTTCATATTATATTTTTATCATAAAAAACACTAATTTCTAGAAGAGAGATATAGTAGAGAAAAGAAAAAGAATAAAAGATTAATTAATTAAAAAAAGGTGGGTGAAAAGTGGGAACTAAGATCGAGGGACACATGCGGAGAAGACGAGAGAAGATTAATTAAAGTAAAATGAGAATAAAATAAGAAGTATGGAGTGACATTAAGTATTATAGAAGTGACGTTAAGGACGCCCGCACAATAAGCATGAGTCATGCATGACATCAGTAGTAAATCCATTGTCAATATGCTTTTTAACATTCAAATCTGATGTCCATCAAGTCATTAGTGATCAATTCCCAGCTTCAAGAATGTCTTCTGCAGGAGTGTGTTACCTAATGGGTGCATAGTATGATATTTAATGCAAAAGCAATTTTACCCACAAAAAATCAACATCATTCAAAATAGCCAACACATTTTTTGCAAGCAAGAAGGTTCGAATCAGATGAAAATTTCTGACGTCCAGACCGCTATCTTCCTTAAATCTTTGCATCATATCCCAGTTGAGTAAGTGAAGGCCGTGCTTATGTCTTGGTGAAGACCAAAGAAAACTCTTAAGAGAGTTTCTATAAGGAGTCAATTAAAAATTTTGATTTTAATTCACACTATTTGCTTACACAACTACCAAGGCATAACAACAAAGTTCCTTTTATAATAATAATAATAATAATAATAATAATAATAATAATAATAATAATAATAATAATAATAATAATAATAATAATAATAATAATAATAATAATAATAATAATAATAATAATAATAATAATTATTATTATTATTATTATTGAGACTATTAATTCTTGATTCCGTGGATTCAAAATTTCAAGTCAGTCGAATTAATAGAAATTTTGAGATGTACAAAAATTTAGAATGTGGAAGTGGAAGTCATAAAAATGGGGAGAAGGAAATGAGTGGAATTAAAAGGGCTGGCCCTCCTTGACGTAGTTTTTTTTTTAAAAGAAAGATTTTATTGATGTTAGCTAACTCCTTGACGTAGTTGAAACAGTCGTTTAATATATATATATATATATATATATATATATAGAGAGAGAGAGAGAGAGAGAGAGAGAGATAGAGAGAGAGATAGAGAGAGAGAGAGATGGTACATGCGAATGCGAGGCAGATCTTTTGCAAAAGGTGGTGGTGCGTAGGAGATAACTGAGAACACATGCATGATGTGGTAGGCCGAGAAGGGAAGGGGAAGGGGAATGGGAATGGGGGTGGTGAAAAGCTGTTGATGGACAATATGATTTGGATCATTACTACTACCACCATGCACCACCCCCCACTCATCACTACCACCATCATCAACAACAACACCAAACAATAAAGAGAGCATGCATGCATTCACTTTTATACGCATTTACTTATCTCTATTTCTGTCTACTCTAACTAAAAAAATATATGATTAATTGCCTGCATTCAAAATTATATATGGAAAAGATAAACAACTAAGAATTTGTGCGAAAAGTTTGAGTTTTTTCTATGTACTTTTTTATGTTTATAGTGATATTTTGTTAACCAATTTAATTTATGGGTATACTATTTTGTTTTGTCGACGTGGTTTACTACATTTTTTATTTATTAATAAGAAATTGCATTCAATATGTTGATTTAGTGATATAAACCATATAACTAACCGATCGCTTCTAAACATGCATGATAGTGTACGTACTACGTAAAGATATTTATCGTCGAACTAAGTTGATTAGAATTTATTTAGTTTTTTAATGATCAAATTAAGTAAGTAATTAACACGCACGGTAAAGATAGTTAATAATTTGGTAACCGAGTCCTCGGCACATTTATGGCTTTCTCCTACTTGCTGCATGATATGTTACATTATTAAAATGTGAAGGAAGTCATATTTGACCCAACGGGAGATTGAGGTCCAAGGTGCAATGATTACCTGCTTGCCTAAAAGCCTTATTGTCCCCTCAAGTTTACAAACCCACCCCTCCCTTCTAGATGTAGCATATTCTGCTCTCTCTCTCTCCATCTCTTGTGGTGTGTTAGAGAAGAAAAGAGAAGAGAGAGAGAAAGGGATTGCCATGGATGGATCTGTGTCTCTTAAATGTAAGTCTGTGAGCCTGTGAGATGCACTCGGCTTTTAGGCAGTTTGTAGTGTTGGGATGCCTTGGGTTTCTCTCTCTCTCCTCTCTCTCTCCCCTCTCTCAGAGACACATATATACACAATGTATCTCTCTTCTTCATGTCTGTCTCTCGTGTGGTCAATCATGGCACATGCTACGAGCAATCATGCCCAATGCTTAGCTCACGCAGCATTGAGGGGACATGGCCTTCCTGCAATATCTCTCTCTCCCCCCTCTGTCAAAAAGCCATCTCTTCACCCGCGCTCGCTACTGTCAAAAGCATCATCATCGCCATCTGATACCCAACTTCTCTCTCCCTCCCACTCTCTCTCAGTCTGTCTTCCTGTCTCTGTTTCTCTCTCCTCAAATGAAGGCTCTAGTTCATAGGGTTGGTACTAGGCTGGTAGCTCAAAAGCACTTTAATGCATAGATTAGTGCTCCTACTCAAATGGATGTCATTGCAGGCAAATTCGTTTCTTGTTAGAATGTGTTTTACTAATTATTATGTATGCTAATGATAACGTAACAAAAAAAAATTCTTTCCCACTAATTAATTAGAGGTGTATTACCGTGCAAGTGCAATTCCATACTTTAAGATCATTGATATCATTTTAATTCAATAATTCAAATTATTAATGATTTCAAATGTCAGATCAAAATAATATTAATCTGATGATTCAGAATTATGAAATTGCACGATGGAATCACATATTATAAATATACTTTAATATATCTCAATTAATTAAGGTGATGGTAACTTAAGGAGTTAGCATATATAATTTATGATGTACACTAGAATTACGTTTACCAATCTCAAGCAAAAAAAAAAAAAGATTGGAACAAAATTAAAATATTCAATGTGATACTAATTAACTACGTACTCTGGTCCAAGACAGGTCCACATGGGAACCATGTCATGGATTTGAAAGTCATAGAATGAATGCAACAGCAACAGGAGGAGGGGGAGAGAGAGTTACGTAGGTCACGCATGCAATAGTAGTAGCTATATAATAGTGGTAAGAAATAATCTAAATGATGAGTTGCATGCATATTTGCATACTGTGATTCATGTAATGTTGGGATGCTTGGAGTTCGTCATGCACAGAGCGTTCTGCTCCATAAATAATGATGGCAGCCTGCTGCTGCCTCTCTCTCTCCCCTCACAATTCATGACGTCTCTTTGTGTGCTGCATCATAACTTCCTTCTCCTCTGCACTTCCAATTTGCTGGCCATCTATCTCATAATATATATATATATATATATATATATAATTTTAATAAATATTCACCCTATGAAAATGGGATGGATGCTCCAACTTCTTATTGTGTGTGTTGGATACGTAGACCACACCCCATCAAACGATGATTCAATGAGTGGGGGCGGATTTCTAACAAGAAAGCTTACTCGTCACCATGAATGATCATTCCAACTCGCTCTTAGCCTTTGCTTCATCCTTCACGCTCCTTTGCGTCCTCTTTGACGATAGCTAAATCCCTTTTGATATAACCACTTGTGAATGTCTTTGGGTCTGGGACTAAGCAAAGCCATCCTGCAAGTTTTATTGTAGAATTTTATAGGAATTATTAGAATCTCATTGACACTCATATATGTGACCATATAAGAAATGCCTTGAATTATAACACTGTCTGTGGAGTGGACAAAGACCTCTTTAGGTTTTATACCAAATAAAGAAGCCCTTCTAAAGTGTCTGACTTTAGACTTTTCTCCCTTCTCCCTTTGCCATGCGCTTTATAGGATTACCCTAGAAAAACTCATTGATCAATCCCAATCGGTTTTCATTTCACATAGATCAATCTAAGTCAATATGATGTTAGCTCAAGAGATTATCCACTCCATATCTAGGAGCATGAGAAAATTCTTAATGCTTAAAATAAATATTGAAAAGGAATTTGACAGAATCTCTTGGTCTGTTGTTGAACTCATTTTAAGGGACATGGGATTTCCTCTTATCTTTATATCATGGTTTCTTACTTGCGTCAAGTCACCCACTTTCCATTGTAACATTAATGGAATAGCTTCCCAATCCTTCTTATTTGTTTATTCTTGTTAATTATCAAGTCACCCATTTTGACAGGGGCATCATGGACTCAATATCTCCTTATTTGTTTATTTTTGTGTCCCAAGTATCATATTTTTTATGAACCAATATGTCACTGCTGGCTCTTTAATTCCCTACTCAATAAATTCCTTTACCTTGAATCATCTGATGTATGTTTACCATCTTCTCATCGAGCCACAAAGCCAAATTGTATTGCTTTAAAGAACATCTTTATATGAGAACTTCACAAATCAGAGGTTAACCCTGCTAAGTATGAAATCTATTATCCACCTAAACTAGCTACGAATAGGAAACTTTCTATTCAGAGTATCCTAAATTTTAAGGTTGGGACTTATTCTTTCTCTTATTTAGGGGTTCATATCTCTCATAAAGTATATATCGATTAAGTTTCAAAAAGCAATTATGGACAAAGTTACCAAGAGTACTGGTTGGAAGCAAATGCTTTTAAATCAAGTTGAAAAAATGTCCTTATTAATTCTCTGCTCACTATACCCTTAGTTATACCTTTATGTATAATGATATTCTGGATGCTATGGAAAAGCATAATAGATCCTTTTTTGGGGGACCCTGGAGGAGGTAAACGTGGGATACATGTTATCAATTAGGAGATTGTCTAGATGCCTAAGTTGTGTGAGGGGCTTGGTATTAAAAATCTAAAACATATCATAACCTCTCTATTGGCTAAGAGGGAACTCGATATGCTAAATAACAAGAACACATCTTGAGTACGACTAGTTACAAACAAATATGGAAAAGTCCATCCTTGGTCTCTTTTCAATCTCGTGCATTCCTCGGCTTGGAGTTGGAGAACAATTCTCCACACCTTGGACAACACCAAGCTTGGAATGGCAATAGTACATGTGTGCCCCAGGATCCTTGGATCTTCCCCACCCTCTCGCTTGGATGCACACTTACATAAATGTCAATCTCATATCAAACACTATGATGCTTTAAGATCTCATCTGTGATAACTATTGGAATATTGATCTACTTGCTGATAACTATTGGAAAACTAATTCACAAGTGGCTTCCTACTTATGGCATAGTTATGCATTTTGTTCCCTCATTAACCCCCCCCCCCCCCCCCCCCCCCCCCCCCCCCCCATGCAAGCTTTGTGGTTACCATTTAGAAACTACATATCATATTTTCTTTTTGTGTCCTTTCTATTTAGAGCTTTGGACCATTGTTCAATTTGACCTCAATGTTAATTTTGAATTTTTGCCTCAATGGCATGCTGGCTCTAGTTGGATGAGGGGTCGGCCTTGATCCTCAGTTCAAGAGTAAAATCGAGATCTATTCTGACAAGCATATTTTCTAAAATGCTTATAAACAAGCATATTTTGTAAAATGCTTAAAAACAAGCATGAACTCTTTTATTATTGACAGTTCAATCATTATCTAATTATTTTATTAAATTTGTGTGTTTTTATTTTTTTTGATGAATTTCGAATTTTGATGTATTTCAAGTTTATTAAGCTATTGATAATGCTTTGAATTATCAGCTTCTTTTGAAATTTGTTCGGAAGTTGTAGTCTACTCCCATACCCTCGCTGCATGTGAGCGGGAGATTTGTTTGAACTCTCAACTTAGTTTTTTTTTCCTAACCAATTTTTTCTTTCCTTTTTTATATTTTATGCTAATTACTTATTCCTTTTTACAAGCTATTGTCATTTTAAAAAAATAACAATTAGCTAATTTTTTCCTCAAGTAAAAATAGAATTTCTCATTATTTGTTAGCACGATTGTTCACAACTTTTTTCCCTTCACATTTATTTTTTTCCCACTAACTACCACAACTAGTAGAACTAAATCCATATCTTTACTTTCTGACGTCCCACTTTAGCCACCAAAATGCATACTCTGTCCAATCTTTTTGTTTTAACGTTTTTTCATGTCATCCACAAAATAATAATTTATTTTCTTTCGCTCATGATCTATTAATTAGATTCATTTTATCTTGTTTTATTCTTTTAAGATGAGGATAGCAACACCTTCATTTAATGGCTACTTTTATGTTGATAAATTTTACACTAAATTTCTAAAATTAATTATTTATTTGATTAGTGAGATATTTTAGAATCTCAATAAGTCAAATTCATAGATAACAAATTTTCAAACATAACTTTATCATTATAAAAAAGATAATAAGTGTGTACTTAAGCTTATCATAAAAAAACGATTTATTGTGATGTGGCAAAATTTGAAGAAATATAAAAAAAGAGAGGCAAAATTTAATACAAGAAGTATAAGTTCATTTGGAGAACATCAAGACGTCCATTGAAAAAGTTCAACAATGAAAATAAAATGTTCGAGACTCCAACAAAATAGTGAAGATCAATTGTCTGTGTAAATTGTGTTTGCTCCAACTGAAGATCTACAAGAGACTATTGAAAATATCATAATCTATCCAAATACTAACTAGTTTGTTATTTTGAATTTTATTTCTGAGAAAAAGGAAGATAAATTTATTAGGAAAATGGATGAAAAGCCAAGGTCAAGTACAAAGGAGATTTGTATCAAATAATTTATATGGCCACGAGTTGCAATAAAGTTCAAAGAAACTTTTCTACATATTATATTTTCAAGTCTAGTTCTTATGACAATATACTACTCTATAATTGGTTTAACTTATTCATCTGAATAAATTGAGAAAGAAGACCGTACCTTTGCTATATGTCAAACATGATCTTTCGAATGTAATTTTTAGAGTTCGAAGCTAAACTCTTTTGAAAAGAGAGACTAATGTAAGAAAGACAAGATAGATTCTGATAATTGTTATTGTTATTTTATTTTTTAGATTTTTAGGTTATCATCCGTTATTATTCTTATTAGATCTTTCTAGATTTTGAGTTTTGATTGTAAAATACTTATAAATAGTCATGAACTCTTTTATTATTGATAATTCAATCATTATTCAATTATTTTATTAAACTTGTATGATTTTATTTCTTGATGGATTTCGAGTCGTTGAATTTCGAATTTCGGTGGATTATAAGTTTATTAAGCTTTTGACGGTGCTTTGAACCATCGACATCTTTTAAGATTCATTTGAAAATTATATTTTTCTCCACTTTACGATCAGAATTGACTAGAACAATTCTAAGGTGTGAAGTAGGGAATGCTAATTGATCCTAATATGAAGCAATCCCTCTAAATTTATTTAAGAGAAATATATATATATATATATATATTAAATTTATTTTATTAAATTTCTAAAATAATACTTATAAATTAATATATTTAATAACTAAGTATTGAATTTGATATATATATATATATATATATATATATATATATATATATATATATATAGAGAGAGAGAGAGAGAGAGAGAGAGAGAGACCAATAGTCCAAATCACTCCAACTTTATTTTGATGTTTACTTATGACGTTTGGCGTCAAGAAAATGTCTCTCTTCAATGTTTAGCCATACAATCGTTAGATTGATGATCATGATTAAGTAATTCTAATAAATATAATTAGTTCAACAGTAATAATTTATTTATTATTAGATGATAATTTTTGTTATTAAATTCGTGAGAGCGGGACATTAATATCTTTATTTAATTCCAATTATAATTCCTTAGATGGTTCATATTTAACTTTCCCTTTCATTAAGTCTCCTTTGACTTATTTAGATTCACATAGGTGACAGAAATTTGGTTGATCCAATTATACTTTGATCGGAATTTTCTGTTATTTAAATATTTTTTTGAATTTTTTTCTACCTTTGAGCCGGCACCCATTTTGCTTCCTAATCAAACTTGATTTGTTAGAAAATCGATTGAGAACCCACATATTTTTTTAGTTTTATCTACATATTATATTAATTATTATTTGTCTCATAAGTCATAAGTTGAATTCCTAAATATTATTATTAATAATCAGTAAACATATCAAATCACTGAAAAACTTATTAACTAAAAAGATGCAACTACATAATATTTTAACAACCCCATGTGACGACTTTTACAAAAATTACTAAAATATCAATAAGGATCAAATTAAAATAATTTTATATACAATTTAAATGTAGGACTTGGATCGAGAGAGGATTCTCTATAAACTCCTAAGGATTTGTTTGGTTGGAATGAAAGGATGATAAAAGAGGAGAAGATGAAAGAACATGAATGCATTCCCTTATTTGATTAAGTTTAAGTTGGTTTAAGTTGGTTTAAGTTGGATGAGAAAGAAAGAGAAAAATGACTTTCTCCTTATTTTTCTTCTATTATGTCATTTTTCTTTTTCCTTCAAATTGATGTGTAAAATAGTGGAAAGAACTAATGATCATATATTTCTTACTATAATCATACCTAATTTAAACATAATTACATATACGATGAACATAATTATTTATAATTAATATTATTAAACATTTATTCCCTTCTATTTACATTAGTTACTCCATCCAAACAAAGTGAATATTTCACTCTCATTCTCTTTCTTTTCCTTCTCCTAGTTTCTCTTTTTGTAGCCATATTGGTCCTTAAGACCTCAGATCGTCGTAATCTTCTCTTTTAGGGGGCTTAACGTTCTCGTTGAGTGATCTGTGTTGGCCCGTAACTCGTATTTTTACATGACTCAAGTGAGCACGTAAGGTTGACTTTTTTTGTAAAATATTCCGGTCCAATCAATATATTGTTCGTTTTGAACTTTCGACCCGCATGAATTTAAAATGCGTCTTTATAGATAAAAAAATTAGTTACATATAAGCCCATCTATTTTCTTTCCTTTCCCTTAATGAAATTTGTATCAAATAAGTCCCAAGGATCTCTTTGGTTGGAAGTAAAAGGAGGATAAATGGAAGGAAACAATGACTTTCCTATCCCACATCTCATTTTTTTCCTCTTTAAATAAGGATGGAAAGAAAAAAAAGTGCAATAAAATGAAATTTCATATTTAAATCTTATAAATTTAACATATGAATACACATATTAGAAATAAAATCGTCTAAATAAAATTATTATTAAATTTTCATTCTCTTATCTTCTCGTTATTAATGTCGTCCAAATAAAATTAATTGTTCTTCTTTATTCTCTTGTTTTCTATTTTACCTTTTTTTTTCTTTTCATCCCCTTAATGACTTTTGAACCAAATATGCTCCTGATTCTTCTTGTATTGAACTTGGATTATTAGCATTTACACCCTCGCAACTCTCATTCTTGGAAGAAAAGAAAAACAATTACCTTAATTAATTATTAGATCACTTTTTTTTACTTCTCAGTTTTTGAGTGTCATGTTTTTAATTGCAACAAATTATATATATATCAAAACATGCATCAGTAGACAGCACCTGATCATGGACTCATTCCAAGGTGCTGCAATCCCCCAAAATCATGCAGTATGTGTTGTATGCAACAATCATGCCTCTAATGATGCCGCCGGGAAGTTTTGTTACATTAAAAAAGAAAGCAAGGCAAAGCAAAAGGCACCGCTTCCAACGATATGACCAACCGTGTCATATATAATCATCACCTCTCATGCCCAAAGTAACTAATTTTCTATTTGTTTATTAATGTTGTCAACAATATATATATATATATATATATGTATATATGTATTTGTCATCTCATAATACGGCCTATGAAAAGATAAAGAATATATATATATATATATGTATTTGTCATCTCATAATACGGCCTATGAAAAGATAAAGAAAAATGAAAGACTCTTCCCTACTAAGATATCTCAACTCCTAATTCTTATGGTGATAGTAACATCCTATATGTTATGTGATTTAAAAGTTATGCTGTTTTTTTTTTACTTTGAAAAAAAGATATATTTAAGTGTTTTCTTAAGTTTTAAATTAACGCATAATTTGAAATGTAATGTTATATGTGACGTATTGTTAGTTTTGAATTTTATTTATAGTTACATCTTAAAATGTTATTTTTTAAAACAATATTTAATAATTCTATTGCTTTGGTTGTCCGAATTTTTTTTAAAAAAGTTTTAA